>CM041778.1:179757932-179937368 GCA_023374045.1 Limonium bicolor | reverse complement strand
GGAACATGTGTGGTTAAAAGTAACAGAAGAGCGACCGTTTCAGTGAATTTCTAAAAATCGGTAAGGATGCTCCTCAGGAAGTTTCTACAGATGAAGAACTGTCTGATTATGAAGATCTGGGGCACGATTCGGAAGCCGTTGAAGACGATCCATTATGCCCTTCGATCTCCTTGCCAAGAGAATTTATTCATAGCATCAAGAATACATGGAGGAAAGCAATCATTGTTAAACTGTTAGGAAAAACATTTCCCCTTTCTATTATGTCTGAAAGACTAGCGCAAAGGTGGAAAACAAAAGGAAGATTCGATGTTCTTGCCCTAGGAAACGGATATTTTTCAGTAGTTTTTGAGCTTAAGGAAGATAGGAATATGGCTCTATACGGAGGCCAGTGGAAGATATCGGATAGGTATCTCACTATTAGAAGATGGAAATTTGATGCCAGAACAGAGGCTCTGGTTAACCTAGATGTCTGGATTAGATTTCCTGATCTTGGCTTGGAATATTTAACTGAGGAATGTATGAATGAGATAGGAAGTAAGGTGGGGAAAGTTCGAAAGGTGGAGATTACCAAAACGAGATTGGGTTGTGCAGTAAATGGTCGAGTTTGTGTGTGCATAGACCTAACAAAGCCTTTGGTGGGTAAGTTCAAGCTTCAGAAGAAAACTCATAAAATTGAATATGAGGGGATTCATTTACTGTGCTTCAACTGTGGCTGCTTTGGCCATCAAAGAGATAACTGCCCCATGTTGAAAGATGAAAATGCGATGGTAAATGAAGGGGGATTCAAGGTAGTTTAGAAAGTTTCTTAGGAGGATAACTCCCACCTCATAGAGAATTTTGGGCCTTGGATGAGAGTGATCAATAAGAAGAAAGCTGCTTCGAGAAAGGCTCCTAATAAAAATCGTGGGAAGGGCCCCGCTGTTGCAGATAAAAAGAAAAGGCCTGATGTGCCTAGTCGAGTGACTCCTTCAAGCAGGAATGTGAATCAGCTATCGAACAGCTTTGGGGCCTTGCAATCAGTATCAGGTGTGACTGAGAATGCTGGGAATATGGATGGGGAAGGGATGAATCAGCCAAAAGAGGTTAGTCTGCCACCAGAAGAAGATGCTGCAGTGCTGATCAAGAACTCTTCTTCGGTTGGGGAAGAAGATAAGGATCAGTTGCTGGAGCCGCCTCCAATTAGGATTGTTGACCCAAATCCAGCTAAGTCCCTTAACCCTAACTTATCCATTGAATGCACTGATGGTTCTGTTATTGCCCATTCTGATATGATTGTTCTGGTGGATAATAATAAATGCTCTACTTCGGGTAGTAAAGATGAACTAGGAAAGAATATTTCAAACTAGTTCTCTGTCTGTTTATGTTTCCTTGTTTGTATCATTTATTATGGATAAAAACTTTAATGTACTTGCATGGAATGTAAGAGGTGCTGGGAAGACTAGCTTCTTGCCGACTGTTAGGGATTTGGTAAATAGAAACAAGCCCAATATCCTGTTTCTATGTGAACCCCGGATTAGTAGTACTAGAGGCCTTGATGCTATTGATATAATTGGATTTCCCAATAAGTTTATTGTTGAAGCAGTTGGCTTTAGTGGTGGGATGTGGCTATTCTGGTCTAATATCAATCTTAATGTCTTGTCCCACAGTAATCAGTTTATAGATACTAAGATTGTTTTCAATAATTCTTCTGTTCTGGCCACTTTTGTTTACGCAAACCCCACTGACAATAACAGAATTGTCCTTTGGAATGATCTCTCCAGGTTAGATATTGGATCAGATGATTTTTGGTTTATTATTGGGGATTTTAATTCTATCCTCTCTCTTAGTGACAAGAAAGGGGGTAATAGATCCATTAATAGAGGTAGTTTAGCGTTCATAGATTGGTTTCATTCGAATAGTCTTATCGATTTGCCTTCAAAAGGAAATAGTTTCTCTTGTACCAATAGGTCTATCTTTGTCAAACTTGATAGAACCTTAGTCTCTCATAATTGGTTTGATAGGTATGCTCATAGTTGGGTTGAGTTTCTTCCTAGAACTTCTTCTGATCATTGTCCTATCTTGTCTAGATTTAATAGTAATATGCCTGTTCTGAATTCTATCAAACCCTTTCGTTTTCTGGTGGCTTGGGCCACCCATGAAAGCTATAATCATGTGGTTAATTCCCCCTGGAACCAGACCATCTCTCACAACCAGAACCTGTCCAAACTTAGGGAAACCTTAACTTCTTGGAATAAAGATCAATTTGGGAATATTTTCCAAATGAAAAAGAGACTTATTGCCAGACTAGCTGGGATTCAAAAAAGCCTTGAAAAGCATCAGTCTAGTTACCTGAGAAATCTGGAAAAAAGCCTGTAAAAGGAATTTGACAACATTCTAATCAGGGAGGAGCTACTTTGGTTTCAAAAGGCTAGAGAAAAATGGATTATGTTTGGGGATAAAAACTCATCCTATTTTCATAGGAAAGTCAAAATCAGAAGAGCCACTCAAAAAGTTCTTAAACTTGAAGACTGTAATGGCAACTCTATAGAAGGTCTGGATAATCTTAAGAATCTTGCTTTAGATTTCTATAGAAACCTCTTTACACACCAAAATCAATTTATCCATGCTCCTCTAGGTCATGATTTTCCTCTGATTAGTGTGGAACTTAAAGATCTTTGTGCATCCCCCCACCATGAATGAAATTAGAGATGTTATTAAACCCGTGGGCAGTTTCAAAGCTCCTGGCCCGGATGGTTTTCAGGCCTGGTTCTTCAAGAATCACTGGGATCTAGCTAAAGATAGGGTGCTAGACCTGGCCCTAAAAGTTTTTTCTAGTGAAAGTATCCCTGAGGAAATTAAATCCACCCTCCTCTGCCATATCCCAAAAGTAAGCCTCCTGTAAACATGAAACATTTCAGACCTATCGCTCTCTGCAACGTGTCTTATAAAATCATCTCGAAACTGTAAGTGAATAGAATTAAACCCTTTCTGCCAGAATTGGTGTCCCCTCTCCAAAGTAGTTTTGTGCCAGGCAGGCACATTCAGGATAATCATGTCATTATGCAAGAGGTTGTGTTATAACCCATAGTTCAAACCTTATATTATATCCGTTACAATGTTATTCTAAGTTGGATTAATCATTTGCTATCAGTTAGGACATCAGCGACGTTCTATTAATTGCCAGGGACAAGGAAGTCTTTCTGCTAATTAATTAGGTAATTAGCTAAACTGATTTATAAGGGAAAGGGGTTCCTTATTTTCTTTACATTTTCTGATCTTTGGTAATCACGTCAGATAGGTCGTGGAGCGTTGGCAGTTTCCTGAAGTTTGAACGAGCGTTCTTCTCCCTTCTCTCTCTCCCCATAGTTCTCCTCTGCTGTGAATTTGGTGCCGCTGTTGTTGTCCGGGTGAAGATTCTTGCGGCTGTGTAGGCTCCTTGTCCACCCTCAGGTTTGATTCTTAGTTCAGATTGGTTGGTTGAGCAAGTTCTCTTCCTCTGCAGTTTCTGATTTCTGGTTGTTGTTACGATGAATCCAGCGTTTGTGTTTCTGCATGTGAATCCGTGAAACGTGCGAGACTGCTACTCTACGAAGAGTTGGGAATTCCGCGCTCTTGTAATCAGGTACGGGTTGCAGAATTTTGGAACGTTGACGTTCTAGGTTTCCTTGTTTGATTGCTGATTTTGGATTGTGGAATTGTGGGAATTCAGTGGTCTTTATTTGGGCCTGGCTGCTGGGTTGTTCGGACTGCACTTGTTGATTCAGACCGTTGATTTACTTCTGCTAATTGAGGTAGGTGGTTGCTTGATTCGGTTTGGAAGTTCTGCCATGGGGTATTGCAAGGATTGTTCTCTGATTTTGTGTGTGTTTCTATTTGCGTTCATTGCGTTCTTGGAATGGCTAAAACCCTATGGTCTTCTGTATTTATGACTGATTTGGTGTGTGTTCTGAATTGGCGATTCGTGGTGTCAAATTGCGTTGTTTTTCTGCTCCGTTCGTCTTCTGAAATCTGCAGTTTTCGCACTGTCCGAACTTTCGTCCGAGCTTTGAAGTTCGGACAGTGTGTTTTGCCTTTCTGATTTTCAAAGTTCGGGGTATGTTTGAACATCTGTCCGAACTTAGATGTTCGGACACACCCTTAGATTCTCCTCTGATTTTTGTTCGACCTGTGTCCGAACTTTGACGTCCGGACACAAGGTCGGACCTTCCGCGTAAGTTTTTCCGTAAACTCGTCCGAACATCAGTCCGGACATTGATGTTCGGACATTCTGAAATGTTCTGTCTGATTTCAAATCGACTTGTGTCCGAACATTGATGTCCGGACACAAGTTCGGACATTTGACTGTTCTGGTTTCTGAGTCTCGACTTGCGTCCAAACTTCGACGTCCGGACACAAGTTCGGACACTACTCTGTTTTCTGCATAACTTCTCCGTCTAAACTCCGTTTTGAGTGCTGTTTGTGGCGTTGGACTCCTCTAAGTTCCTACAACTGTATTATAAGTGTTTTGGCATGGCTTCATGCAAGGTTGCTTCTGTTTTGTAAACCTTTGTTTTGGGGCACTTTACTCTGTTTCTGAGCCGTGAATGGCTGGGTCGAGCTATTCCGTGGTATACCATGTAGACGTCGTTCTGAGTGTGGGTCATTCCCTTTCTGTTCTGTGGGGTTGACGAACCCTTTGGCTCTTTCGAGTCATTTCTGCGTTGCCGAGAGACCTGTTATGGTCTATGGGTCTTCGACCCTTCTGAGTGTGTGCATTGTACTGTGTCCCCTATCTGTTTGTGAACTCTGGTTATTTCTGAATTGGGAACTCTGGTGTTCCATTCTGTATTTGCTTCAGCAGTGCTCTGACTATTTGTGAGAACTATGGTTTTGTGCTAACCTCTGCTTCTCCTCTGTTTTCAATTGTATTGAGCGACCTTACTGATGACGGTCGCTGCTTACTGGGCATAGTTGTGTGCTCACTCCCCTACTTTTAACATTTTTTGCAGATTGATCGGCAAGGATAACTTATTTAGTTTCTGGAGCTTGGTTTATGTCTTAGCTCATTTGTTATTTGATATACTTACCCAGACTTGTAGCCTTCGGGCCTTACTCTGTTTAGACCACTGTTTCTGTTTGGATCATGTGTTCGGGATTTTGTATTACTTCCGCTGTATTTGAGTACTCTGGTTTACAATGTTTATGGAAACTCTGTTTTGGGCCTTTATTGCATATGAGTGTTTTAGAGCCTTGCGTTATTAGGTAGTAATACGCGGCGTGTAATACCCTTAACTCTTAGGCCGGTTTTAGGGGTGTTACATTTAGTGGTATCAGAGCCAGGTTTGGCTTTCTTTAGGGTCTGTGGTTTTGTTTGCTTGTGTGAGGTTCAGTTGTGACAGTTGTTTGAAGTCTGAGTCAGTTCTGACAAGTTTTGGATTTGTGAATCTCAGAATTCCTCCTCGTAGAACACCAGTGACCCCTCAGGGAGATGCTGCGGATGCAGTGCAGCAGTTTGTGGCGCAGTTGATGCAGACGATGGCTGCAGCTGCTGGGGGAGCTGGTGGAGGAGCTGGTGGCGCAGGCCCAGCAGGGGCGAATGCTGTGGGAGGCCGAGTCAGGGCGCTTCAGGAGTTTATGAAGCTAAAACCGCCTTCTTTCGACGGCTGTGGTGACCCTCAGGAGGCGAGCCACTGGATTACTGAGGTGGAGGACCTGCTCATAGTGATGGGCTCAGAGGACAATCATAAGGTGGAATTCACCACGTTCCTCTTTAAGGGGGAGGCGAAGGAGTGGTGGCGTATGGTGATGGGTAGGCATCCTCAGCCTTGGACCTGGGATCAGTTCTGCTTGGAGTTCAACAAGCAGTTCTACCCTGACGTCTACAAGGACCAGAAAATCAAAGAGTATAACCGGCTACGCCAGGGGAGAGATATGACAGTCGAGGAGTACGTGAGGATGTTTGTGACTCTCTCGAAGTATGCCCTAGAGCCAGATGAGCATAGGAAGGCCCGTAAGTTCGAGAGTGGGCTCAGACCATACATCAGGTCCGCAGTGACACCCCTTCGTCACCGGACCTTCAGAGATGTGGCAGATGTTGCTCTGCTGGTAGAGGCCGACTTCAAGGGCAGACAGGCTGGCAAGGACCACAAGGGGAAGAGGCGTGCTGAAGAGCCTCTGAAGAAGGAGGCTGCTCCTCCTCAGAAGAAGCAGTCCTATGGAGATCGTCGGGGAGCTTCGTCATCTTCGTCAGCTGGGGCGAAGTGTGGGTCTTGTGGTCACTCCCATCCTGGTAGGGAGTGCTACAAGAAGACTGGTGTCTGCTTTAAGTGCGGGTCGATGGAGCACCGGATTGGTCAGTGCCCTCAGGCATCCGGTAGAGGCTCAGGAGATAGAGGCACCGGCTCAGACTCAGGGGCGAGGTCCGACCAGAAGAAACCTCAGACTCAGGCTCGAGTGTATGCTATGGCAGGAGAGCGTGATCGAGCTGGTGATCGCGTCGTCTCAGGTATTCTCCAGATCCATTCTCAGGATGTGTTTTGCCTGTTTGACTCCGGAGCTACGCACTCCTTTATCTGTTCTGATTTGTTAGGTGACCTTGGACTGACTGCTATGCCTAGTGAGGTAGACCTGTGTGTGAGTAGTCCAGTAGGTGGGGTTGCCCCTTGTGTGCTGAATTCTGTGTGTAAGACTTGTCCCATAGCAGTTAGAGACAAGACTTTTTATGCTGACCTCATCCCGATGCGAATGGCCTGTTTTGATGTGATCCTGGGCATGGACTGGCTAGCAGAGCACCATGCCCATATAGACTATGCAGCTGGGAGGGTGACATTCGACCTGCCAGACGGTACTCACTTTACTTTCTCTGGGAATGCAATTCCATGTGCGCCTGTGGTTGTGTCAGCGATGCAGGCAGCCAGCTTCTTGAGGAAGGGCTGCCAGGGGTTCTTGTGTTATCTGCCAGAGGTGCGTGAGGGATCTAGCTTGGAGAGCATTCCGATCGTCAGAGAGTTTTCTGAGGTCTTCCAGGATGACGTGCCCGGACTTCCACCAGTGAGGGAGGTGGAGTTCACGATTGACTTAGCGCCAGAGACTCAGCCCATCTCTAGGGCCCCGTACCGTATGAGTCCGGCGGAATTGAAGGAGCTGAAGGTCCAGCTTCAGGAGTTGCTGGATAAGGGCTTCATTCACCCTAGTGTTTCGCCTTGGGGAGCGCCAGTGCTATTTGTGAAGAAGAAGGATGGGACTTTCAGATTGTGCATCGACTATAGAGAGCTAAATAAAGTGACCATCAAGAACCGCTACCCCCTTCCGCGTATCGATGATTTGTTTGACCAGTTGGTGGGCTCCACAGTGTTCTCAAAGATCGACCTTCGTTCAGGCTACCATCAGTTGAGGATTAAGGCCGAAGATGTGCCTAAGTCCGCTTTTAGGACTCGTTATGGTCATTACGAGTTCCTGGTCATGCCGTTTGGTTTGACTAATGCTCCCTCAGTCTTCATGGATATGATGAACCGGGTTTTCAAACCCTATCTGGATCAGTTTGTAGTGGTCTACATAGACGACATCTTGGTGTATTCCAAGAGTGCAGAGGAGCACGAGGAGCATCTGAGGATTGTTCTGCAGACGCTGAAGGATCGTGAGCTGTATGCTAAGCTGAAGAAGTGTGACTTCTTGCTCGATCGTGTAGTGTTCTTGGGACATGTAGTCTCGAAGGACGGTATCTCGGTGGATCCCGAGAAGATTAGAGCTGTGATGGAGTGGGCGAGGCCCACGAATGTTGCTGAGATCTGTAGTTTCCTTGGGTTAGCTGGGTATTACAGGAAGTTCGTTGAGGGATTCTCTAAGATTGTATCCCCACTAACCCGTCTGTTGAGGAAGGAGATCAAGTATGAGTGGAGCAAGGCTTGCGAGCAGAGCTTCCAGGAGATTAAGAAGAGGCTGATGACAACACCGATTCTGACCTTGCCTTCTGGGACAGAGGGCTTCGAGGTCTTCTGTGATGCGTCCCATAAGGGACTAGGATGTGTTTTGATGCAGCAGGGTAAGGTAGTGGCTTATGGCTCTCGACAGCTTAAGCCTTATGAGAAGAACTACCCTACCCACGATCTGGAGTTAGCAGCTGTGGTTTTCGCGCTGAAGATTTGGAGGCATTATGAAGAGGGCAAAAATATGACGAGACTGAAGAGCCAAGACGGTCCAAACCTTAGATCCCGGCTCAAGCCCCAGGCCCCCTTCAGGACCCTGTTCAGGCTTCAATCTGGACACCAAGCGTCAATCCAGATCCCGCAACAGTACTAAGTGCGGGCACTAGACCTCATAACTAGGTCCAGGATCCCGCACCCGGCACTCTACGTCCGGGCGTCACATCCCGCGTCTCGTATTCCGCATCCGGGCATCGCACCCCGTACCCCACACTTTTAGACCGGAAGGTTTTATAAGGAGGAAAGTGTCAAAGTTAGGAAGGCAGCTCCTATAAAGCAATGCTACATGTTCAAGGGTTTAGAGATAGACTTCACCCTAGAAAGTCTATAAATAGAGATGGGGGGCTCATTTGTTGAGGGACACATTATTAGAAGAGAGAGAAAATACTAGAAAGCTCTCTAAAGTTGTAATACCAAAGAAGGGAATAAAGATATTGTCTAGAAGTGGATGTAGGCCGGTTTATTGGCCGAACCACTATAACTCTCGGTGTTCTGTACGTTTGTGAGAGGAGAAGAACCAGATTTTGTACTTTCATTTGGCGCCGTCTGTGGGAATCGAACAGCCTAACCAGCAACCACGATTCCATTTTGGTTCGGTTCTCGATTATGCTCATTGTCAATCCGCAATCCTCGATTAAGCTCATTGTTAGATCGATCGGAATTGGTAACACCTGCTCTTCGTAATAATAATATGTGTGGAACGATTCATCGAAGAACAAAACCAGAGGAAACAGAGATTTGACATCACCAGAACGGAGTCGTTGAGTTCAAGTGATCAAAGCGGCATCCGACTCTCGATGAAGTTTTCTCTTAATGAAGCGTTAAGATACAAACGGTGAAGAAGGATCGATCGATAGAGCGACCGGAACAGGAAAGTCTCGACAAGATCAAAGTAAAGCAAAATCGAAAATTATCCCTTCAGAAAACAATCAATGGGAGATCGCAAGAGTTTGGTGCAACAATCGGTCCGATGCGATAGAGCTTTCACCGTCCAAAAAGGCAGATTCACTTCAAGCTCTTCTGCCCGAAGAGGAATTGTTCGCAGATTGCATTTAGACGAAACTCTTGATCAAATTCAAATCCAAATACGACTGCAATGATCGAGACAAGGTCCCAGCCGGAAGTAACCAAGAAGCAATGCCATGATTCAGATCCAGGCGCGACCTCAAAGAGAAGCAAGGTGTTGAGTGCCTGGACATTCGGTTCATAATCCACAACCAAGAGTAGAAACATAAAGCCGGTCGAAGATCCAAAAATCAGAATTATCAAGAGGCCAACCGCAAAGCTTGCGGTGAAAAGTTACTTCCACCAAACCAGAAATTAAGTGAGAATCATACGTCGATCGATTGGACTCAAATGGAGGATTGTATAGAGATTCAGTCGAAAGAAACTCAACCTGGCCAATAAGATCCACGACACGCTCCAATCGGCATCGCCGCAACACATCTCAATTTGATCAAGGCAACGACTCTCGCTCCGAATGCAGCCGGGATTTATATTCTTCACACCACCGCAGGCATAGCGCCGGAAGGCATCAACCGGAAGTCTCGTCTCTTAGCCAGGCATAGCGCCGGAAGGCATCGACCGGAAGTCTCGTCTCTTAGCCAGGCATAGCGCCGGAAGGCATCGACCGGAAGTCTCCTCTCTTGGCCAAGCATCGCGCCGGAAGGCATCGATCAGACAATTGAAACATGCTACAAGCATCCAAGGCTAATCATTAAAGATAAGTTCTACCTAAAGCAACAAACGAAGATCGTCGAACTCTGGGACAGGATTCAACTTCCTTAGCCGGATCTCAGCCTTTGACCGGACTTCCTTGGCCGCATCAACTTCCTTGGCCGCATCTCAGTCTTTGACCGGACTCTCTCGACCGCATCTCAGTAGCTGGACCACCTTGGCCGCACCTCAACCCATGACCGGAAGACGATTCGACTTTCTTGGCTGCATCCTCAAGTACGAGGCCCAGGCGACAAAGGATTGCTCAATTTCCAAAAGCCAGAGAGATGAAACAAGATTTAAAGAACGATTCCACCAGTCCAAAACTATGAGATAAGTTCAAAATTTCCTATATCAGCTCGGACATATAATTATTCGTAGTATAGTAAAAAACTCTATGTTCAGATTTCAAAATTCTGCGCAAGATGTTCTAAGTTTGCTTCCTCATCATAGTACTGTCGTAAATTGAATTGGCCGCAATTTGCTATGGACCTCCGATAGCTCATATTTCTTGCTTCCATATTCTTTGCTCCCCCTTAGAAGAAGCTCCTGTGCTTGAAACTTCTGCCTAAAGTAGAAACTATCGCTGCATGTATGTTGATCTAAATATCTAAAACTCGACTGCCCCTGTCCAAAGTTTATGTCTTTCAGCCTATTTTTGAACCCAGAATGATGTACTTTAAGGCGTGATTCCCTTAAAAGTTCGCTGCTACCAAGGCTATATTCAATAAACTGAATAATGATGTCTGTAAGTGGAGTAAGGATCTATTTTGAATTTAATTTTGTGGAATAGTTCTCTACTGAAATACCCCGAATAATTAACCGTTCAAATTCGTGAAAGTTAAATTAAATTGCGAGTAACCATTATGATCATACAACTAAAACGCGACAAAACAAAATATTGTAACGTTGGTTGTGCGTATATGTATATATATATGACCATATAAGTGTGTCGCATCGTTACTTATAACGTCGCGTAACATCGTAATAAAAAATGACGCGATATAATATATGGTCTACATATATAAATAAGCCTACTTATACAAAAAAAGAATAAAAAGGAGCACAAGACACTCCCCACTAAGGTTCGAACCCGGTACCTTTCGTACCCGCCTCAAATGCTTTAACCAGTCGAGCTGAGCTCGTGTTCAGTAACATATTGCACGTCTAGGTACAAGGGTAATGATACACTAAACCCCCTAAATTAAATACAGAGAGTTGAAAGTTCTAACTGCAACCGCTCCTTTTGTTCCCCATTACCGACATGTGCACAACAGCACCATGACCCCTTGTTCCTGTTCGAGCAAATATACAGCACATGGGTGCCCATCCTTCTCGTGCTCACCATTCTCAACCCACTTCATCCCATTCCTCTGCGGTCTCGAAATTCACTCCTGCAACACCACGTCAGTCGGGCCATTCCATAGGCTTCAGTTTGAAGAACAGACCATCAAAGTCCACACCCATGTCTGAAGAACATATTATCATTTCCTCCATGGCGTCTTTCTCTTCTATCCGGGCGCGTGAATTCAGGCCCTGTCAATCCCTCCCTTGCGTGCCGAAGCCAGGGTTACTAATCTTGAAAGCCTGGGACAACACCATTACAAACGGTAAAGTAGGAACCTGTTGATCGTTTTCAAACTCTGCCTCTGTGCAGTTCTGTTCAAAAAATTTTAATCCATGACCACTGATTTGCTGTCTGGCTGCATGCATAACTCCTTGGATATTCCCTCAAAGAATGTACCAAAACTTCCCCCAGAAACAGCTGCATCTCTGCCTTGCACTTTTGGCTCACGGTAAGACCAGGAGACAGGTTCTACTACAAGCCTCCTCTTCTGTTTTTTTTTCTAATGCCCGAGACACCACTGACGTGTTCATCCAAATCACTTGGACCTTGCATGCAGTCCTCTTGGATCTGTTCGAAACTCATTTGAGGAAAGGCTGCTCAATACCCTCTGAAACACAAACAGGAAGGTAACAGCCCCAAATAACTTTCTGATTTTTCTCTAGCCACTGCCTTGTTTGTCTGGCCGTCGAGTCTAACTCATGGAAATCCTCTTCAGTGATGTCGAGTGACCAAAGTACTGGAAGTTTCATGTGAGCCAATAGGCAACCACGGGAGAGCAGCTAAGATACATAAGAGGTGAGCTATCTCTGCAACTGATTACTTGATCAGAAGTTAACAACAAACCTGTCAAGTTTAAGCTGTTAACCCATTCAAGTTCTGTAACATCTGCCTTCTGTATACCAACTGTCCAGGGGCAATAAAGAGTAGGGGATGAGTATTAATGAACTTAACACACAAAACAAAGAGAAACCCAAGATATTAAGCCACCTAGTTCAACGTTACTGGAAGTCCATTCTGTACACTTGCAGTTTCTGTTACTGATTTCTGGAGGTGATAAAGATATCAGATGTTGGTTAATTCAGTCTTTTTTTTCAATTCTCCTGAAACCATAAGTTAAATTAACTCAGAAACATTCGGTATAAAATAACTAAGGAACTAATGCAGAAACTGGAGTTCTGATTCTGCAATTTACATCTTTCTCACAATCTGTTTTCAGAAGTAACAGGAAGGTTTCTTAGGGTTAATGACCAACTTAAAAACCTTCTAACATATCATACTAAGGGTAAGTAAGCTGGAAGAATTACAGAAACCAAGTAACACACTAAAAGAGAAGAAGAAGAGAAAAACAGAAACTAGTTTCAGTTTTCTGCCACTTCTTTTTCAGTTCTGTCTTCTGTGTAACTGAATTTCAGATAGGTGAAGAGTGTTGTAGGTTGTTTTAGGTTTAAGAAAATACTACTAAGACACTTAACTAAGTGGCTATACGGTTTGGGGATGAATTAGAGATCAGGTTATTAAGCAGAAAAGAAATACCACAGCTTAGGATTTCAGTTTCAGACATAAATGCTCTCGGTACAAATGAATTGCACCAGTGGGGTTGATGGGATAGTCTAGGTAGTTTCTTATGAGTTTAACTATAGCTAAAACGTGAGGCTAGTTGCGAACAAACAGGGAGGTTAGAGGGAGAAACAGATAGCAGCTTGAAAAGGTTAGAGGAAAACAAAACTACCAGTTTTATGTTTCAGTTGCTGTTTTTCTAGTTTTTCAGGTTGCAGTTTCTTGTCTCAGTATACGCGCGTCCCAGTAGGATTAACAGCATTATCTTTGGTTTGTTTTGAAGATTAAAAACTGTATTAAAACGCATACTAAGTAACCGAACAAGTTGGGGAAAAACAGAGAATAGATTAAAGATCAAAAAGAGAAAGTAGAGGTTATATCAGTTATGTGGTTCAGATTGTGTTCTCTTGGGTCGGTTGACAGATAGCATGTAAAGAACTTATCAGAGAGGTGTTCCCTGCTACCTTGAGTTGTTTTTAGGATAAAACCATGACAAAACATGTAACTAAGAAGCTGAGCAACATGGGGGAACTAGAAGTCAGGTTAGAAAACAAAAAAAAACTATAGAAGGTGACACATCAATTCCAGGTTTCAGTTTTAGGATAATGTAAATCCAGTAACATAAATAATGTTGCGATGGGTCTGTTTCGAAGTCAAAACCTTGAATAGACACCTAACTAATTGGATAAGCAATTCAGGAAAGAAATGGGAGTCAAATGAGTGAACAAAGAAAAGAAATAGAAGAGATAATATCAGATGTTGATATTCAGTTTCAGATTTTTCCTGAAACGTTGTGCTTCTGTATAAACGAATTTCAGAGGGTTTATAAGGGGTATATTGAGTGGTTAACAACCTAAACATACCTAATACACTTAAGCTAAGTTATAAACACTCTGGGTAAGATTAGAAAAACTGGTTTATACTCAAAAGAAAGTTGTAAAGTTGTTGTACAAAATTTGAATTCACAGTTTTTCTGCAGATTTCAGTTTCTATAAAATGAGTTTTCAGAAGTGTTAACAGCTTTGTTTTAGGATGTTTTTAAGTTCAAAACTTTTATAATACACTTAGTTAATTGGGCAAAAAGTTTACAGGAATTGGAGACTGATTAATATCCCAAAACAAAACTTGACCAGGAGCCAAACAGATCTATTTTGCACTTTCCTGCAGTCACTTGTTTCTGTATAATGAACTTTTAGAGGGGTTAACAGAGTTGTTTTAAGTTGGTTTTTAGCTTAAAACCTCCCTAATACATTTATCTAGTTGGGTGAAAGTTTTGTGTGGATTTGGTAGCAGACTAATGAACTAAAAGAAAGCTAGAGAAGAGATGTACAAACTGTGTTTTCTGTTTTTCTGTAGGTTGCTGTTTCTGTATAACTGTAATACAGTGGGTATAAGAGTGGGGAAATGTTCTGGAAATGAACTCATAACCTTACTGATGTGCCTATCTAGGAGAGTAAACAATTTGGGAGGAAGAAGAAAACAGTTTAATACGTTAAAAGAGAGGTTTAATGGGAGTTTGCACAAGGTTGATGTTTTCGGTTTTCTGAAACTTGTGTCTCTGTATGAACAATATCAAGAGGTGTTAAAAATGTGGTGTTGATTTAATATTGAACCCAAATCCTTGCTAATACATCTAGTTAAGTTGGTGAAACACTTTGGGAGAGTTTGATGTCAGTTTGTTAACTTAAACATGGAGTAGAATGAAGATATTCAGGGTGTGTTCTCAGATTCTGTTATGTTACTGTTCTGTCTAGATGTGTTTCAAGGTGGTTAGCAGTGCTGGATTAGGTTGGATATGAGTATAAAACTTTGCTAAGATGCCCAGTTAAGAGGGGATACTTTGTAGGAAGATTAAAAGCAATCTTAGGTGAACTTGTTACATGTCGGTACTTAAAGATACCCTAGAACAATAGCTGGAGTAAGGACTTAGTTAAACGTGTAAACCGACAATGAAAACGTCCTAGGGGTGAATAAAGTCTAAGGTTAATACCTGGAATGTTTCTAAGGGCTAGTATCATTGAGATCAACAAAAAATTCACCTAGGGAACAACCCCGATAAACGTGATAAACTAAGAGAAATGTCACGAGGGTCATCACATGAAATTATAAACTGACCAATCGTTTTTAATTAACGTTAGGGCCGTAACGAACGCCAGCTGGGACTCCATGTGTGTGTGAGACAACTCTTGCGTCTAAATCAGGTATGGACATGTGTGGTTCGTATGTTGCCGTGTTACACGGCTTGTGTGCTGTGTGCCTTGTTTGTTTATGACCACAAGACTAATGCATGAAAACGGATGTTTGTTTTACCGTGCTTATTTGTCTGTTGTGAGCTTGTGTAAGGCATGTGAATGGATTAATTATTTTCCTTGCTTACCTGCTTGCTATTATTGTGCATATTGTTTGCACGCACACAGTAGTGTAGTCCCTTCTCGTTGATGAATCCTTGAGATGAAACACAACGAACTTCGTAAACAAACCAAAAGAACTATAAAAAGGGAAAACTCCTCTTAACTATAGAGGACCTCTAAAGACACCCACTATGGTGTCGAGTTATCAAAGATAATGATAAGCCAATACATTGAGAATGAATAGGGAGACGGACCCTTTGTATCCGGGGTAAAGACCATAACATTGAGAAGGAATAGGGAGACAGACCCTTTGAATCCGGAGCAGAGGCTAGTAACATTGAGAATGAATAGGGAGACGGACCCTTTGTATCCGGGGTAGAGACCAGAACATTGAGAAGGAATAGGGAGACGGACCCTTTGAATCCGGAGCAGAGGCTAGTAACATTGAGAATGAATAGGGAGACGGACCCTTTGTATCCGGGGTAGAGACCAGAACATTGAGAAGGAATAGGGAGACGGACCCTTTGAATCCGGAGCAGAGGCTAGTAACATTGAGAATGAATAGGGAGACGGACCCTTTGTATCCGGGGTAGAGACCAGAACATTGGAAGGCATAGGGAGACGGACCCTTTGAATCCGGAGCAGAGGCTAGTAACATGGAAAACGGAATAGGGAGACGGACCCTTGGTATCCGGGGCAATGGCCAGTAACATTTAAAAACAACAGAGAGAAAAGCTATCCGGGAATGGAGGATTAGCTATGGACAAGATGTACTCCAAATTGTGGTGATAAGAGAATTCACAAATAACCCTTAAAGAGACAAGGAAAGATTAGCACCTACATGAGATGGTCACGGGGTCTAAATTACATCCCCAGACCTGGTGCAAGGAAAGAGAAAGAAAATACACTTTAAGGGAACAAGAGAAAAGAAATGAAACACACAACGCTCGTACGATCCCATAGTGAGGATCATGGGTATTACATACCTATGCACACGTCTGATGACTTACATGATTGCTGTTGCTATATTAGCAGCTTGTTGTGCTTGGTTGCGTGTTTGATGGGCTATGATGCCAGCCTGTTATGCTTGGATGTTTGTTGATATTGCTATGCTACCTTAAAGTGTGTTTGATATTATGATGTATTCTGATGTGCTTTACTGCTTTGATATAGCATGTAAATTGACTTAATAATATTCGACCAAGTAGTCGTGTGGCCCGGTAACATGCGGGCTTCACACGTTCATACTCAGCGTAGTTTGCTGAGTCCTTTACACCCAATTTTTTTCAGGGATTGTGCCGGACAATAACGGAGCGTAGGCGGGATGGCTACCATGGGGGTAGTCCATCAGGGCATGACTTTTAAGTTGTAGTATGGGTAATATATGGGTTGATACTAAACCCGAGATGTAATTCTTAGTTTAAGATTTGGTAACTTTGTTGTAGACACTCGGTAATTGGGAATTGTACTATGTATTGTTTATGAGTTTGTATTGAGGGCTGTTTCCAGTCATGCAGACCGTAACTTGATGTTGGTAATGTGGTCTGTCAACCACGTGGGTGGTTGGCGTCTGTGACACCCGGATGATGTTGAGATTCCGCTGCATAGTTGTTTTGTATTAAGGCTAGGAGCTTGTTGTACTACTGGATGTTTATTCGGGGTGTTACAGAAAGTGGTATCAGAGCGTAGTTACGCTCTGATGACTGGAAGAGAGAAATACCGAGTATAGGAAAACCTGAATTCGGGAAACAGGGTTAAGGGTTAGTATGTGAGGCGCGTTAGTTAAGATTCTTCCCCAGTAATACTGGATGCCTAACAGACCTACATCCAATCTTCACATCCTTAATTGCTTTAAAATTCAGAGAAAGAATGCCAGAGAGGTAGAAGTCTCCTCATACTCGGGAAAGCCCGATCTGGCAGTTACTTAATGTCATACAAACAACCCGTGGAGAAAAGACTATACCATACAATAGACGTTGCCAAAAGGATAATACCCGTAGAGGGACCAATTTTAGCGACAACTTGGATCGACATGCTTAGCAGTCGATAGGACCTGCCTCACAAGCAAAGAGGACCGAAATACCCTAAAATTTACAAAATAAATAAAGCTCAAATAAGCAATTAATTAAGCCAAGGATGCGATTGAGATAAATTCTACAATTCGAACACTTGCGAGGGTAATTTAAGAAAACCTCTCGTAAAACAATGGGATAAGAGAATATAGTTCAAGACGAAATTACACCATAAAATTGGTACAACCTATAATGCTTAACGAAGCATGACACAATTTTACACACTAAAGTATAATATTACGGAATTCAATACATTCCCCGCTCCTTCTCACGTTTCTCTTCATTCTCTACATTACCTGAGAAACACAACACCACCTCCTTCCTTCTTCTTTTATTCCATTATTCTTCTAAGTCTCCAAATCTCAGACAGCTGAAACTGGTGACCACAACTGGTCATTCACCTCTGTTTCTACCACCGGTGAACGAAGAATAATAATGAGAAAGTAACAGAAGGGTTACGAGACCTAGAAAAAAAAAAAAAAGAAATATATATTAAAATGGAAAACGGGATAAAGCTTAAGTCAGATTGAATGGAGCCTAATTGGGCCAACAAGAAAAAGCAGTCAAATATTTATGAGGAGGAAAATATCAGGAGGAAACCAAATATTTTGGAATAATTGGGTATTGAAATTAGGAAACTTTAAACAAGATTAATGGACTTAAGGGAGGAAGTAATTGATGGGTTAAAATAAGTAAAGAATCATTTGGTAAATTCTATATTAGTTGTAGGTGTTGAGGATAATAGGAATCTATATATAAATCAAGAGGATTATGACACATGGGAATATATATATACATGGATGAACGAATATATAAATATAAATAATTGTTTGATCGTCTAAATCGGACGTGCAAGGTTGAACTTGACCCTGGCCAGGTCAAGGAACACTACGCACAAATTGGGGTGAAAAGGTAGTCCGACACTTCTGCTGATCACGTTAGTGTTGGATGACCCTCGAAACCTCCTACAAGTGGACACATGAACTACAGATCGGTGGAAATATTAAAAGTCAAGATTAAGAAATTACCAAGAAAGCGAGGTTGATGTGGATAATACGAGCTTGAAAAATCCATTGATACATAATTCGAAACTCTGAGGGTAAACACATGGGTACACAATTATGTGAAGACTTGAGATGATGTGGGGTTACTAATAACCTAAAAGTTACCACATAAAATACATACTATCGAAATCAAGTGCAATATGTAACCGGTAGTAGTCCGACAGTTTACAATCGTAGGAACTTCTAACGCATATAATTCGGTAACCTTTTGACTGAAACTAATTGAAGTCAACCAGCAGTGTCAATGCCATAATTGGACTGAGAAATAAAGGTTACCTAAAGATAAAGAAAAATCTAAGTTGGCTGTACAAATCAAGCTATAAAATAAGTAAAAATGCCAGGAGAGTAAACTAACCGTCGACGTACAGTTACGATCGGCTATATGAAATAAACATGTTATAACAATGACCTGGTTATAACATTGAGAAATAATAAGAACTAAATCGTTACTACAGAGAATATATCAATATAAGCCTAGAAGGCCTCCTGAGTACAGAAAGGGGAAACTAAACCCGAAGGTAATCAGAGTCGCACAGCAGAAGCTGGTGGACCATATTTCACATTTTCCAGTTGAATAACAAGTGACTTATCTGCCAATACCCTAGACCCAGGAAGGATAACCCGAATCCGTATAGATCGGTGTATACCGATAACAATCTTTGAGACATAAACTGAGCCATTAACATAGTCAAGGCATTTGATAGGCTTATAAGGTGAGCTGCATTGCATAGAAACACGAAAACCCCATGAGACTTAAACATCTTGAACCAAGGTTCAAGGATGATATAATAGGGATTACGTGGGCGTAATCCATTTTTAAGGGGGGTAGGCGCGTTGCGTTTTTACTGTGCAGTTGCTCGTATGAGGTGTTGTTGGGGATACTATGTGTGTGAACTATGTGTGGGATTGTTTTGAATGCGTGGTGGTAATGAATGAATGACTTGGTCATATGATTGTTTATGAGTACAGTACATGAGTGTTACTGGTACATCGAAATATTATTGATAACGGGGTGAAGCTACAGATGTGGCGTAGTGCTTATAAGCACAAATGTTGAAATAGAACTATGGAATTTGCGGGACATGATCCCTTGGTTAGAGAGAATAAATTTGAGACTTGATCCTTCACTATGTGTATTCCTACAACCACATGGTTGGTAGGTCGGTGTGTATGGATTTCACAGAATTGTGTGTGTATTGCATTGTATGTACACCCTGCTATGAATGAATGTTGTATACCTGCGATTTACACCCCATCGTGTTATATATACATTGCTAGGAGAATATGTGTGTGAAGCCACTAGGGTGGCATAGTGCGTATAAGCACTGAGAATTATAATAGGAGACTTAATCCTTTGGGTTATTGTGAATGAATGTGGGACTTGATCCCTAGGATTAACAAGAATGGAAAACATCAGTTAAGGAAGTAACAACTTCGGGACGAAGTTCCTTTAAGGGGGGTAGGCTGAAATACCCCGAATAATTAACCGTTCAAATTCGTGAAAGTTAAATTAAATTGCGAGTAACCATTATGATCATACAACTAAAACGCGACGAAACAAAATATTGTAACGTTGGTTGTGCGTATATGTATATATATACGACCATATAAGTGTGTCGCATCGTTACTTATAACGTCGCGTAACATCGTAATAAAAAATGACGCGATATAATATATGGTCTACATATATAAATAAGCCTACTTATACAAAAAAAGAAGAAAAAGGAGCAAAGACACTCCCACTAAGGTTCGAACCCGGTACCTTTCGTACCCACCTCAAATGCTTTAACCAGTCGAGCTGAGCTCGTGTTCAGTAACATATTGCACGTCTAGGTACAAGGGTAATGATACACTAAACCCCCTAAATTAAATACAGAGAGTTGAAAGTTCTAACTGCAACCGCTCCTTTTGTTCCCCATTACCGACATGTGCACAACAGCACCATGACCCCTTGTTCCTGTTCGAGCAAATATACAGCACATGGGTGCCCATCCTTCTCGTGCTCACCATTCTCAACCCACTTCATCCCATTCCTCTGCGGTCTCGAAATTCACTCCTGCAACACCACGTCAGTCGGGCCATTCCATAGGCTTCAGTTTGAAGAACAGACCATCAAAGTCCACACCCATGTCTGAAGAACATATTATCATTTCCTCCATGGCGTCTTTCTCTTCTATCCGGGCGCGTGAATTAAGGCCCTGTCAATCCCTCCCTTGCGTGCCGAAGCCAGGGTTACTAATCTTGAAAGCCTGGGACAACACCATTACAAACGGTAAAGTAGGAACCTGTTGATCGTTTTCAAACTCTGCCTCTGTGCAGTTCTGTTCAAAAAATTTTAATCCATGACCACTGATTTGCTGTCTGGCTGCATGCATAACTCCTTGGATATTCCCTCAAAGAATGTACCAAAACTTCCCCCAGAAACAGCTGCATCTCTGCCTTGCACTTTTGGCTCACGGTAAGACCAGGAGACAGGTTCTACTACAAGCCTCCTCTTCTGTTTTTTTTCTAATGCCCGAGACACCACTGACGTGTTCATCCAAATCACTTGGACCTTGCATGCAGTCCTCTTGGATCTGTTCGAAACTCATTTGAGGAAAGGCTGCTCAATACCCTCTGAAACACAAACAGGAAGGTAACAGCCCCAAATAACTTTCTGATTTTTCTCTAGCCACTGCCTTGTTTGTCTGGCCGTCGAGTCTAACTCATGGAAATCCTCTTCAGTGATGTCGAGTGACCAAAGTACTGGAAGTTTCATGTGAGCCAATAGGCAACCACGGGAGAGCAGCTAAGATACATAAGAGGTGAGCTATCTCTGCAACTGATTACTTGATCAGAAGTTAACAACAAACCTGTCAAGTTTAAGCTGTTAACCCATTCAAGTTCTGTAACATCTGCCTTCTGTATACCAACTGTCCAGGGGCAATAAAGAGTAGGGGATGAGTATTAATGAACTTAACACACAAAACAAAGAGAAACCCAAGATATTAAGCCACCTAGTTCAACGTTACTGGAAGTCCATTCTGTACACTTGCAGTTTCTGTTACTGATTTCTGGAGGTGATAAAGAGGATATCAGATGTTGGTTAATTCAGTCTTTTTTTTCAATTCTCCTGAAACCATAAGTTAAATTAACTCAGAAACATTCGGTATAAAATAACTAAGGAACTAATGCAGAAACTGGAGTTCTGATTCTGCAATTTACATCTTTCTCACAATCTGTTTTCAGAAGTAACAGGAAGGTTTCTTAGGGTTAATGACCAACTTAAAAACCTTCTAACATATCATACTAAGGGTAAGTAAGCTGAGAAGAATTACAGAAACCAAGTAACACACTAAAAAGAGAAAGAAGAAGAGAAAAACAGAAACTAGTTTCAGTTTTCTGCCACTTCTTTTTCAGTTCTGTCTTCTGTGTAACTGAATTTCAGATAGGTGAAGAGTGTTGTAGGTTGTTTTAGGTTTAAGAAAATACTACTAAGACACTTAACTAAGTGGCTATACGGTTTGGGGATGAATTAGAGATCAGGTTATTAAGCAGAAAAGAAATACCACAGCTTAGGATTTCAGTTTCAGACATAAATGCTCTCGGTACAAATGAATTGCACCAGTGGGGTTGATGGGATAGTCTAGGTAGTTTCTTATGAGTTTAACTATAGCTAAAACGTGAGGCTAGTTGCGAACAAACAGGGAGGTTAGAGGGAGAAACAGATAGCAGCTTGAAAAGGTTAGAGGAAAACAAAACTACCAGTTTTATGTTTCAGTTGCTGTTTTTCTAGTTTTTCAGGTTGCAGTTTCTTGTCTCAGTATACGCGCGTCCCAGTAGGATTAACAGCATTATCTTTGGTTTGTTTTGAAGATTAAAAACTGTATTAAAACGCATACTAAGTAACCGAACAAGTTGGGGAAAAACAGAGAATAGATTAAAGATCAAAAAGAGAAAGTAGAGGTTATATCAGTTATGTGGTTCAGATTGTGTTCTCTTGGGTCGGTTGACAGATAGCATGTAAAGAACTTATCAGAGAGGTGTTCCCTGCTACCTTGAGTTGTTTTTAGGATAAAACCATGACAAAACATGTAACTAAGAAGCTGAGCAACATGGGGGAACTAGAAGTCAGGTTAGAAAACAAAAAAAAACTATAGAAGGTGACACATCAATTCCAGGTTTCAGTTTTAGGATAATGTAAATCCAGTAACATAAATAATGTTGCGATGGGTCTGTTTCGAAGTCAAAACCTTGAATAGACACCTAACTAATTGGATAAGCAATTCAGGAAAGAAATGGGAGTCAAATGAGTGAACAAAGAAAAGAAATAGAAGAGATAATATCAGATGTTGATATTCAGTTTCAGATTTTTCCTGAAACGTTGTGCTTCTGTATAAACGAATTTCAGAGGGTTTATAAGGGGTATATTGAGCGGTTAACAACCTAAACATACCTAATACACTTAAGCTAAATTATAAACACTCTGGGTAAGATTAGAAAAACTGGTTTATACTCAAAAGAAAGTTGTAAAGTTGTTGTACAAAATTTGAATTCACAGTTTTTCTGCAGATTTCAGTTTCTATAAAATGAGTTTTCAGAAGTGTTAACAGCTTTGTTTTAGGATGTTTTTAAGTTCAAAACTTTTATAATACACTTAGTTAATTGGGCAAAAAGTTTGACAGGAATTGGAGACTGATTAATATCCCAAAACAAAACTTGACCAGGAGCCAAACAGAATCTATTTTGCACTTTCCTGCAGTCACTTGTTTCTGTATAATGAACTTTTAGAGGGGTTAACAGAGTTGTTTTAAGTTGGTTTTTAGCTTAAAACCTCCCTAATACATTTATCTAGTTGGGTGAAAGTTTTGTGTGGATTTGGTAGCAGACTAATGAACTAAAAGAAAGCTAGAGAAGAGATGTACAAACTGTGTTTTCTGTTTTTCTGTAGGTTGCTGTTTCTGTATAACTGTAATACAGTGGGTATAAGAGTGGGGAAATGTTCTGGAAATGAACTCATAACCTTACTGATGTGCCTATCTAGGAGAGTAAACAATTTGGGAGGAAGAAGAAAACAGTTTAATACGTTAAAAGAGAGGTTTAATGGGAGTTTGCACAAGGTTGATGTTTTCGGTTTTCTGAAACTTGTGTCTCTGTATGAACAATATCAAGAGGTGTTAAAAATGTGGTGTTGATTTAATATTGAACCCAAATCCTTGCTAATACATCTAGTTAAGTTGGTGAAACACTTTGGGAGAGTTTGATGTCAGTTTGTTAACTTAAACATGGAGTAGAATGAAGATATTCAGGGTGTGTTCTCAGATTCTGTTATGTTACTGTTCTGTCTAGATGTGTTTCAAGGTGGTTAGCAGTGCTGGATTAGGTTGGATATGAGTATAAAACTTTGCTAAGATGCCCAGTTAAGAGGGGATACTTTGTAGGAAGATTAAAAGCAATCTTAGGTGAACTTGTTACATGTCGGTACTTAAAGATACCCTAGAACAATAGCTGGAGTAAGGACTTAGTTAAACGTGTAAACCGACAATGAAAACGTCCTAGGGGTGAATAAAGTCTAAGGTTAATACCTGGAATGTTTCTAAGGGCTAGTATCAGTTGAGCATTCAACAAAAAATTCACCTAGGGAACAACCCCGATAAACGTGATAAACTAAGAGAAATGTCACGAGGGTCATCACATGAAATTATAAACTGACCAATCGTTTTTAATTAACGTTAGGGCCGTAACGAACGCCAGCTGGGACTCCATGTGTGTGTGAGACAACTCTTGCGTCTAAATCAGGTATGGACATGTGTGGTTCGTATGTTGCCGTGTTACACGGCTTGTGTGCTGTGTGCCTTGTTTGTTTATGACCACAAGACTAATGCATGAAAACGGATGTTTGTTTTACCGTGCTTATTTGTCTGTTGTGAGCTTGTGTAAGGCATGTGAATGGATTAATTATTTTCCTTGCTTACCTGCTTGCTATTATTGTGCATATTGTTTGCACGCACACAGTAGTGTAGTCCCTTCTCGTTGATGAATCCTTGAGATGAAACACAACGAACTTCGTAAACAAACCAAAAGAACTATAAAAAGGGAAAACTCCTCTTAACTATAGAGGACCTCTAAAGACACCCACTATGGTGTCGAGTTATCAAAGATAATGATAAGCCAATACATTGAGAATGAATAGGGAGACGGACCCTTTGTATCCGGGGTAAAGACCATAACATTGAGAAGGAATAGGGAGACGGACCCTTTGAATCCGGAGCAGAGGCTAGTAACATTGAGAATGAATAGGGAGACGGACCCTTTGTATCCGGGGTAGAGACCAGAACATTGAGAAGAATAGGGAGACGGACCCTTTGAATCCGGAGCAGAGGCTAGTAACATTGAGAATGAATAGGGAGACGGACCCTTTGTATCCGGGGTAGAGACCAGAACATTGAGAAGGAATAGGGAGACGGACCCTTTGAATCCGGAGCAGAGGCTAGTAACATTGAGAATGAATAGGGAGACGGACCCTTTGTATCCGGGGTAGAGACCAGAACATTGGAAGGCATAGGGAGACGGACCCTTTGAATCCGGAGCAGAGGCTAGTAACATGGAAAACGGAATAGGGAGACGGACCCTTGGTATCCGGGGCAATGGCCAGTAACATTTAAAAACAACAGAGAGAGAAAGAGCTATCCGGGAATGGAGGATTAGCTATGGACAAGATGTACTCCAAATTGTGGTGATAAGAGAATTCACAAATAACCCTTAAAGAGACAAGGAAAGATTAGCACCTACATGAGATGGTCACGGGGTCTAAATTACATCCCCAGACCTGGTGCAAGGAAAGAGAAAGAAAATACACTTTAAGGGAACAAGAGAAAAGAAATGAAAACACACAACGCTCGTACGATCCCATAGTGAGGATCATGGGTATTACATACCTATGCACACGTCTGATGACTTACATGATGCTGTTGCTATATTAGCAGCTTGTTGTGCTTGGTTGCGTGTTTGATGGGCTATGATGCCAGCCTGTTATGCTTGGATGTTTGTTGATATTGCTATGCTACCTTAAAGTGTGTTTGATATTATGATGTATTCTGATGTGCTTTACTGCTTTGATTTAGCATGTAAATTGACTTAATAATATTCGACCAAGTAGTCGTGTGGCCCGGTAACATGCGGGCTTCACACGTTCATACTCAGCGTAGTTTGCTGAGTCCTTTACACCCAATTTTTTTCAGGGATTGTGCCGGACAATAACGGAGCGTAGGCGGGATGGCTACCATGGGGGTAGTCCATCAGGGCATGACTTTTAAGTTGTAGTAGTATGGGTAATATATGGGTTGATACTAAACCCGAGATGTAATTCTTAGTTTAAGATTTGGTAACTTTGTTGTAGACACTCGGTAATTGGGAATTGTACTATGTATTGTTTATGAGTTTGTATTGAGGGCTGTTTCCAGTCATGCAGACCGTAACTTGATGTTGGTAATGTGGTCTGTCAACCACGTGGGTGGTTGGCGTCTGTGACACCCGGATGATGTTGAGATTCCGCTGCATAGTTGTTTTGTATTAAGGCTAGGAGCTTGTTGTACTACTGGATGTTTATTCGGGGGTGTTACATCTACGCTTCAAGCTTTTTAGTTTTTCTGCTTGCTCCTTTGATAAATACTAAGTTGCCAGCACTTTTCGAATATATGAGATAATACGGAGAGTTTAGCAGCTATACATACCTCTGATTTCTACCAAAGTTTTACACTCATGGCCCCTTAGACTGAACTCTGGTATCTGCTGATGGAAGTTTCTGTATAAAACAAAACATCATTTTGAATGTTCTCACCGATTTGTTACACTATGACTTTGCTTCTGAATTTAAGATTATAATATTAAGCTGTCCAGCTCAATCAAACTTCTAATACTGCTGCTTGACCAAAAGATCTGTTTTAGCAAGTACTTAATTTCCAATTAAATCTTCCTGCTTTGCCAATGTGACTTAAAGTTTTTTGCACCAGGCCAGCGCAGCAATGGTGTAAACTGATTAAAACTTCAGCCTCTTATATTTTAAATATTGCTTCTGGCAAACTGAATTGGACAAAATAGCCAGTGTACAAGGTAAAACCGTACTTTAACATACTTTCTCTGATTTAGGCACTAATGCTGTTACTAAGAAAGGACATGTGTAAAAATCAGATTCTTTTCAGCCTTTCTTTAAAAAAAAAAACCTTAGTCAAAGTTTCGTTTACAACCTAAAGATGCAAGGTATATATCTGAAACAACTTGGCTTCTATTTACACAGCAGCAGGGGCGTTCTGTTTACTTCTTTTTTCTGCTGCTCAAATGGTATTTTTAGCAGCAAAACAATAGTTATGTTTAATTCAAAAGAATTTGATTCAGGATGAAAAAACAGGCACGCTTTTGTTCAGTTTTTAACCAACATTCTAGTTAGGACTCGTGAATAAATGCTCATATCTTTGCCTCAGTTTCTTCCCCTCTTTGTACCACCATGCCTGTTTGTGTTTACTTTTTGTAGTTACTTCTTATTTTGTCACTACCTACACGAAAGACAAAGCTGCTGTTACAGTCAAACAATTAGCCTGGTATAATAAAAGCCTGATACAATTATTTTACTTCGTTGCCTAGAATAGTGTAAACCTTGCCTTAAACAACTGCGATTCTGACTATAAATAGCCAAAAGAGGAAACTAGAAGAATCATGATGTAGTAATGCATAACCTGTTTGTCAAACTTCAGCAGCCTTGTTTTGTTTTCTTCTAATAGGCAACTTTGTTTTTTATTTAACTCCCTCTAAAGCTTGCTTACTTCTGGTGTGTTGTGCATACTGCAAGTCTGTAATTTACTACTTTATTATGCTGCACTTCGTTACTATTATGTTATCAAATCACTTTCTGTTGTGCCCGCCTATAGTCCAACATTATTAGGTGATTATCTGTAACAGTAGGTTAATTGTGCAGCAATAAAATAAAACTATTACTTGTTTTGCTTCGGCATGTACGGTTACACCAGTGGTCCTGCTCAGTTTCTGCAGCCACACTTATGCTGAGTCAGCCTGTTTTTCCCTATCTATCAAAACGTTTACTCGTTCTTGGACACTTTTGCTTCTGTTACTCCCATTCTCCTTGATTCAGCCTCTTACAGGAGACTAACGTTTAAATAATCCCATGTTCTGAATTGGTAAAAGTTGTGCGATACAGGACAGTCATCTGTTTCTTGTCTGTTAGTAATTCTTGGCAGCTTCTCAAAGTTCTGATTGTGCACCTTTCTGTTTAACGTTGATAAATACTTCATCTTTGTTGAAATTTTGTGCTGCACTTTTTAAAAAGATGTGCAGAAATGCCTAAGTTTCCTTTTGCTCTCTGCTGACAAACACGTGTCTCTCAATATATATTATTGTCTCTTTCTCTTTTGCTATAATCTTTAATCTTTGCTGTTATATGAGGTGGGAATTCGGCCAATTATTGACAAGATGATAGTATGGAACAACTTCCCACCATATTCTCCTTTCAAATTGCAATCCAAACAGATAAATCATTCCACCACATATTCATGTTTATTTATGGTTTGCTGCTAAGGTCATTGCTCATATCTGCTTTCAATTGCTCCCGCCCTGCTAAACTGCTAGAATGGTGCGTTTAAAAGGGGATATGGGATCTGTTAGAAATTGCCACTGAAGGATGCTCCTTTTTTAGCAGTTTAAATTACCATTATTAGCTGTAGACCTTTTTGAAACACTTTCTTTAGTATGCTCAGCTATCTGAATATACGTTTTTTGTCATGTTGCTTGAAAATAAATGGCCACAACTCATTTGATTACTATTCTTGTGTTCGTGCAAAGTATTCCTTGGGAGTAGAAGCGCCGCTTTCAAATCACAAAAAAGAATCAGTTTGGTTGATGTGTCTTCTATCTGATTCAGGGGCAGGTTGATTACATAGAAGTAGTGTCTGGAGTCTTAAACTTGTGTTCATGCCCATTCTGTTACTGCTACTATTATGTTGTGTTTTCGTCCCTATGCTGCTATTATTTATCTTTTCCTGAGTCATGTTTTACACATATAAGACCTGTTACACAAACAGCTAGGCCTTTATTTTTTGTCCCTGCTACCAACCGCTAAATAAACATGCTAAGAGTGGTTTAAAGCTGCGGAAGGTTATTTCTGTTTTGACTATGGTATCCCCTGCTCAATCTTGGTGTACTATGGCGGTTGATTCTAATTAGGTCTATTTGAACCTGATATAGGTCTGTTAATAAACATAGACAAACCTAGTGCAATGCAAACCTCTGATTACCACCACTTTTATCGCTTGGGTAGTGATTATATTCAACAGTCCGGTCCTTGCTGCTAGTACAAACCTTTTTTAATAGTTTTTCTGGCCATAATTAAATTCTACCTCTGTTCATTTTCACACTGTGCATTCATCTTTTTTGGTCAGATTTTGAGCTGTAATTAGCACTGTCATACGAGAAGCTTCAGAAGCCTGCCAAGGTCATTGTTGGAGGTGAAAGCCCTCGAGACGTCATTCTTCAGTCTGTTAGACCTTATCAGCAGAGGACTATTTTTAAGTTCACTCAAGAACATCCCCACTATTGCATTCTGCAATGAGTGCAAGCTGTTTTGCAGGTTCCGGGTGGGCAATTTGGATTTTGCTGCTGTAATTATCAAAGTTGGTATGTTGAAAAACTCAGAGGTAGAGCAAACTCTAAAGGCACGGTCCCTGGAGCTCCAGAAGTCCCCATGCTGGTGCCCGGATCAAAATATACCTTCAACACCTCCATCTGGAAGATCGTGACTTCTCCACCAGTTGTGGCTTCGGCAGATTCACTTGCAGACCGGACAATTTTGTCCTATAGATAACATCTGCGTGTAAAAAAAAGAGAGAGAGAAGAGCAACACCTACCCATAAGACTTTCTGTAAAAACTTGCATATTCATAAAAAAAGAGAAAGAAGAAGAAAGCACCGGCCAGTGAGCCGCAGGCTATATGCCTTGAAAGTAACACCTACAGGCTATCATGCCTTGAAAAGCAACACCTACAGGCTATCATGCCTTGAAAGTAATACCTACCCATGGACTTTCTGCAATAGATTTGCATATCCATGGTGAAAAGCAACACCTACAGGCTATCATGCCTTGAAAGTAATACCTACCCATGGACTTTCTGCAATAGATTTGCATATCCATGGTGAAAAGTAACACCTACAGGCTATCATGCCTTGAAAGTAACACCTACCCATGGACTTTCTGCAATAGATTTGCATATCCATGGTGAATCGGGCCAACCAAAAAAACCCATCTCTGGACCCATCAGGAGCTCTGGTCGCCTGTAATGGGTGCATTGTTAGGTGTGGGACGCCGCACCATACTTGAATCACAAGTACCATCCTTTGGCTAGCATAAGCAAAGTTGGGAAAATATGTTATCTTTTGTTCTCCCTTTGGGAATTATCATCCTTTGGCTAGTATAAGCAAAGGCTTGATCATCATATTATTTCACCCTTTTCAAAAAGGGAATGGTTCTTATTAAAAGAACCATTGGTCTTCTTTATGGAGATCTTATTGTGGACTTCTGGACTTCTGGATTTCTGGCCTTCTTAAATATTATATATCAGAACATCAAGGGATCCATCCATCAAGATTTTATGGGATCCATCCATCAAGACATATTATCTCAAAGATATATGTCCCGGAATTTCCAATTTGTCAGACCCAGAAGAAAGACACTTGTGGGACTATTAAGTGTACCGAATTGTGCCAACTTTTTGCAAGTTCATTTTCCTTTGTAAAAGCTAAAGAAAAAGAACTTGTGGGACTAGGAGATAGGAAAAAGGAAAAGTAGAAAGAATGTAAATTTTTATCTTTCTTTTTGTAAGTTCCACATTTTTAAGTGCCAAAAAGTAGAACTTGTGGGACTGATGAAGAGGGCAAAAATATGACGAGACTGAAGAGCCAAGACGGTCCAAACCTTAGATCCCGGCTCAAGCCCCAGGCCCCCTTCAGGACCCTGTTCAGGCTTCAATCTGGACACCAAGCGTCAATCCAGATCCCGCAACAGTACTAAGTGCGGGCACTAGACCTCATAACTAGGTCCAGGATCCTGCACCCGGCACTCTACGTCCGGGCGTCACATCCCGCGTCTCGTATTCCGCATCCGGGCATCGCACCCCGTACCCCACACTTTTAGACCGGAAGGTTTTATAAGGAGGAAAGTGTCAAAGTTAGGAAGGCTGCTCCTATAAAGCAATGCTACATGTTCAAGGGTTTAGAGATAGACTTCACCCTAGAAAGTCTATAAATAGAGATGGGGGGCTCATTTGTTGAGGGACACATTATTAGAAGAGAGAGAAAATACTAGAAAGCTCTCTAAAGTTGTAATACCAAAGAAGGGAATAAAGATATTGTCTAGAAGTGGATGTAGGCCGGATTATTGGCCGAACCACTATAACTCTCGGTGTTCTGTACGTTTGTGAGAGGAGAAGAACCAGATTTTGTACTTTCACATTATTTGTATGGGGCGTCGTGTAAGGTCTACACGGACCACAAGAGTCTCAAGTATCTGTTCACTCAGAAGGAGCTGGACTTGAGACAGAGGAGGTGGTTGGAGCTACTTCATGACTACGATTTGGAGATCCTCTACCACCCGGGTAGAGCGAATGTTGTGGCAGACGCTTTGAGTCGGAGAGGTGCTCCGGGTGTAGCTGGTGCTTTGACAGGAGTTCAGAGGTCCGCCTTAGAGCTTCAGCGTATGCGCGTTTGGGTAGTCAGACCAGCCAGTGCCAATGTGATAGCAGCGCTTCAGGTTCAGTCTTCATTGGTCGACATGATCAGAGTTGGTCAGGAGTCAGATTCAGCTTTGTGTCGGATCAGAGAGGGACTGTCTTCAGAGCAGAGTTCAGACTTCAGTGTCTCCAGTGATGGTTGTCTGAGCTTCAGGGGTCGAGTGTGTGTGCCGGATGACGCAGTTCTGCGTAGGGAGATCCTTCAAGAGGCTCATGGAGCGCCATATTCGGTTCACCCAGGAGGGTTGAAGATGTATCGAGATCTCAGAGAGTCGTTTTGGTGGTCTGGGATGAAGCGTGACATCTCTGAGTTTGTTTCGAAGTGCCAGACCTGTTAGCAGGTGAAGGCTGAGCACCAGAGGCCAGCGGGTTTGCTTCAGCCCCTTCCCATTCCTGAGTGGAAGTGGGAGAGTGTGGGGATGGACTTTGTGATGAGGTTACCTAAGACTCCTTCAGGCTGTGACGCTGTGTGGGTGATAGTTGATCGACTGACTAAGTCTGCCCATTTCCTGCCAGTGAAGAAGACTTTCAGTTTGGAGCGTTTGGCTCGTCTGTATCTCGATGAGATAGTGAGGCTGCACGGGGTGCCTGCTTCTATAGTTTCTGATCGTGACCCGCGCTTTGTTTCGAGGTTTTGGCGCAGTTTGCATAAGGCCATGGGTACTAATTTAGCGTTCAGTTCAGCCTACCATCCACAGTCAGATGGCCAGACAGAGAGGACTAATCAGGTCCTGGAGGACATGCTTCGCGCATGTGTCCTAGATTTTGGGGGCAGCTGGGATCAGCATGTGACCTTGATTGAGTTCGCCTACAACAACAGCTTTCAGGCGAGCATTGGTATGGCTCCGTTTGAAGCGTCGTATGGCAGGAGGTGCAGGTCTCCCATCTGTTGGGATGACCTGAAGGAGAGGGTCTTGGTTGGCCCGAGCTGGTGAAGGTCCAGTGGTCTGATCAGTCAGAGAGTGAAGTGACTTCAGAGCTCGAGGATGAGCTACGTGCCAAGTTTCCCTCCCTATTCGAGTAGTAAGGTGAGTCAATTTCGAGGATGAAATTCTTTTAAGGGGGAGGTGATGTTATAACCCATAGTTCAAACCTTATATTATATCCGTTACAATGTTATTCTAAGTTGGATTAATCCTTTGCTATCAGTTAGGACATCAGCGGCGTTCTATTAATTGCCAGGGACAAGGAAGTCTTTCGGCTAATTAATTAGGTAATTAGCTAAACTGATTTATAAGGGAAAGGGGTTCCTTATTTTCTTTACATTTTGTGATCTTTGGTAATCACGTCAGATAGGTCGTGGAGCGTTGGCAGTTTCCTGAAGTTTGAACGAGCGTTCTTCTCCATTCTCTCTCTCCCCATAGTTCTCCTCTGCTGTGAATTCTGGTGCCGCTGTTGTTGTCCGGGTGAAGATTCTTGCTGCTGTGTAGGCTCCTTGTCCACCCTCAGGTTTGATTCTTAGTTCAGATTGGTTGGTTGAGCAAGTTCTCTTCCTCTGCAGTTTCTGATTTCTGGTTGTTGTTGTGATGAATCCAGCGTTTGTGTTACTGCATGTGAATCCGTGAAACGTGTGAGACTGCTACTCTACGAAGAGTTGGGAATTCCGCGCTCTTGTAATCAGGTACGGGTTGCAGAATTTTGGAACGTTGACGTTCTAGGTTTCCTTGTTTGATTGCTGATTTTGGATTGTGGAATTGTGGGAATTCAGTGGTCTTTATTCGTGCCTGGCTGCGGGGTTGTTCGGACTGCGCTTGTTGATTCAGACCGTTGATTTACTTCTCCTAATTGAGGTAGGTGGTTGCTTGATTCGGTTTGGAAGTTCAGCCATGGGGTATTGCAAAGATTGTTCTCTGATTTTGTGTGTATCTCTATTTGCGTTCATTGCGTTCTTGGAATGGCTAAAACCCCATGGTCTTCTGTATTTATGACTGATTTGGTGTGTGTTCTGAATTGGCGATTCGTGGTGTCAAATTGCGTTGTTTTTCTGCTCCGTTCGTCTTCTGAAATCTGCAGTTTTCGCACTGTCCGAACTTTCGTCCGAGCTTTGAAGTTCGGACAGTGTGTTTTGCCTTTCTGATTTTCAAAGTTCAGGGTATGTCCGAACATCTGTCCGAACTTAGATGTTCGGACACACCCTTAGATTCTCCTCAGATTTTTGTTCGACCTGTGTCCGAACTTTGACGTCCGGACACAAGGTCGGACCTTCCGCGTAAGTTTTTCCGTAAACTCGTCCGAACATCAGTCCGGACATTGATGTTCGGACATTCTGAAATGTTCTGTCTGATTTCAAATCGACTTGTGTCCGAACATTGATGCCCGGACACAAGTTCGGACATTTGACTGTTCTGGTTTCTGAGTCTCGACTTGCGTCCGAACTTCGACGTCCGGAAACAAGTTCGGACACTGCTCTGTTTTCTGCATAACTTCTCCGTCTGAACTCCGTTTTGTGTGCCGTTTGTGGCGTTGGACTCCTCTAAGTTCCTACAACTGTATTATAAGTGTTTTGGCATGGTTTCATTCAAGGTTGCTTCTGTTTTGTAAACCTTTGTTTTGGGGCACTTTACTCTGTTTCTGAGCCGTGAATGGCTGGGTCGAGCTATTCTGTGGTATACCATGTAGACATCATTCTGAGTGTGGGTCATTCCCTTTCGGTTCTGTGGGGTTGACGAACCCTTTGGCTCTTTCAAGTCATTTCTGCGTTGCCGAGAGACCTGTTATGGTCTATGGGTCTTCGACCCTTCTGAGTGTGTGCATTGTACTGTGTCCCCTATCTGTTTGTGAACTCTGGTTATTTCTGAATTGGGAACTCTGGTGTTCCATTCTGTATTTGCTTCAGCAGTGCTCTGACTATTTGTGAGAACTATGGTTTTGTGCTAACCTCTGCTTCTCCTCTGTTTTCAATTGATTTGAGCGACCTTACTGATGACGGTCGCTGCTTACTGGGCATAGTTGTGTGCTCACTCCCCTACTTTTAACATTTTTTGCAGATTGATCAGCAAGGATCACTTATTCGGTTTTTGGAGCTTGGTTTATGTCTTAGCTCATTTGTTATTTGATATACTTACCCAGACTTGTAGCCTTCGGGCCTTACTCTGTTTAGACCACTGTTTCTGTTTGGATCATGTGTTCGGGATTTTGTATTACTTCCGCTGTATTTGAGTACTCTGGTTTACAATGTTTATGGAAACTCTGTTTTGGGCCTTTATTGCATATGAGTGTTTTAGAGCCTTGCGTTATTAGGTAGTAATACGCGGCGTGTAATACCCTTAACTCTTAGGCCGGTTTTAGGGGTGTTACATTTAGTGGTATCAGAGCCAGGTTTGGCTTTCTTTAGGGTCTGTGGTTGTGTTTGCTTGTGTGAGGTTCAGTTGTGACAGTTGTTTGAAGTCTGAGTCAGTTCTGACAAGTTTTGGATTTGTGAATCTCAGAATTCCTCCTCGTAGAACACCAGTGACCCCTCAGGGAGATGCTGCGGATGCAGTGCAGCAGTTTGTGGCGCAGTTGATGCAGACGGTGGCTGTAGCTGCTGGGGGAGCTGGTGGAGGAGCTGGTGGCGCAGGCCCAGCAGGGGCGAATGCTGTGGGAGGCCGAGTCAGGGCGCTTCAGGAGTTTATGAAGCTAAAGCCGCCTTCTTTCGACGGCTGTGGTGACCCTCAGGAGGCGAGCCACTGGATTACTGAGGTAGAGGACCTGCTCAGAGTGATGGGCTCAGAGGACGATCAGAAGGTGGACTTCGCCACGTTCCTCTTTAAGGGGGAGGCGAAGGAGTGGTGGCGTATGGTGATGGGTAGGCATCCTCAGCCTTGGACCTGGGATCAGTTCTGCTTGGAGTTCAACAAGCAGTTCTACCCTGACGTCTATATGGACCAGAAAATCAATGAGTACAACCGGCTGCGCCAGGGGAGAGATATGACAGTCGTGGAGTATGTGAGGAAGTTTGTGACTCTCTCGAAGTATGCCCCAGAGCCAGATGAGCATAGGAAGGCCCGTAAGTTCGAGAGTGGGCTCAGACCAGACATCAGGTCCGCAGTGACACCCCTTCGTCACCGGACCTTCAGAGATGTGGCAGATGTTGCTCTGCTGGTAGAGGCCGACATCAAGGGCAGACAGGCTGGCAAGGACCACAAGGGGAAGAGGCGTGCTGAAGAGCCTCTGAAGAAGGAGGCTGCTCCTCCTCAGAAGAAGCAGTCCTATGGAGATCGTCGGGGAGCTTCGTCATCTTCGTCTGCTGGGGTGAAGTGTGGGTCTTGTGGTCACTCCCATCCTGGTAGGGAGTGCTACAAGAAGACTGGTGCCTGCTTTAAGTGCGGGTCGATGGAGCACCGGATTGCTCAGTGCCCTCAGGCATCCGGTAGAGGCTCAGGAGATAGAGGCACCGGCTCAGACTCAGGGGCGAGGTCCGACCAGAAGAAGCCTCAGACTCAGGCTCGAGTGTATGCTATGGCAGGAGAGCGTGATCGAGCTGGTGATCGCGTCGTCTCAGGTATTCTCCAGATCCATTCTCAGGATGTGTTTTGCCTGTTTGACTCCGGAGCTACGCACTCCTTTATCTGTTCTGATTTGTTGGGTGACCTTGGACTGACTGCTATGCCTAGTGAGGTAGACCTGTGTGTGAGTAGTCCAGTAGGTGGGGTTGCCCCTTGTGTGCTGAATTCTGTGTGTAAGACTTGTCCCATAGCAGTTAAGGACAAGACTTTTTATGCTGACCTCATCCCGATGCGGATGGCCTGTTTTGATGTGATCCTGGGCATGGACTGGCTAGCAGAGCACCATGCCCATATAGACTGTGCAGCTAGGAGGGTGACATTCGACCTGCCAGACGGTACTCGCTTTGCTTTCTCTGGGAATGCAATTCCATGTGCGCCTATGGTTGTGTCAGCGATGCAGGCAGCCAGCTTCTTGAGGAAGGGCTGCCAGGGGTTCTTGTGTTATCTGCCAGAGGTGCGTGAGGGATCTGGCTTGGAGAGCATTCCGATCGTCAGAGAGTTTTCTGAGGTCTTCCAGGATGGCGTGCCCGGACTTCCACCAGTGAGGGAGGTGGAGTTCACGATTGACTTAGCGCTAGAGACTCAGCCCATCTCTAGGGCCCCGTACCATATGAGTCCGGCGGAATTGAAGGAGCTGAAGGTCCAGCTTCAGGAGCTGTTGGATAAGGGCTTCATTCGCCCTAGCGTTTCGCCTTGGGGAGCGCCAGTGCTATTTGTGAAGAAGAAGGATGGGACTTTCAGATTGGCATCGACTATAGAGAGCTGAATAAAGTGACCATCAAGAACCGCTACCCCCTCCGCGTATCGATGATTGTGTTGACCAGTTGGCGGGCGCCACAGTGTTCTCGAAGATCGACTTCGTTCAGGCTACCATCAGTTGAGGATTAGGCCGAAGATGTCCTAAGTCCGCTTTTAGGACTCGTTATGGTCATTACGAGTTCCTGGTCATGCCGTTTGGTTGATTTAGAGAAAGCCTAGATAACCTATCATGGGCCTTATTAGAAATACTCTTAATTGTCTTATCTACCCCTCACTCTTAGTCAACCTTATCATGTCCTGTGTTGAGACTGTAAATATGAGAATTCTATGGGAAGGAACACAATCAGATAGTTTTAAACCTTCCAAAGGTCTAAGGCAAGGGGACCCTTTATCCCTTACCTTTTGTGTTGTGTATGGAAAGACTCTCTCATCTCATAGACCAAGATGTTATTGGCAAGGAGTGAAAACCCATTAGACTCAGTAAGGGGGGCCCACATTTATCCCATCTGGTTTTTGTAGATGACTTAATTTTAATGGGTAGTGCTTCCACGAGTAATGTTCTTTCTATGATGAGAGTGCTAAATGATTTCTGTCTAATGTCGGGTGAAAAAGTCAACAAGCAGAAATCTACCATCCTTTTTTCAAAGGATGTAGGAGCTTCTAGGAAAATCGAGATTAGCTCTATTGTTGGCATTCCTCTAGCGGACAATTTGGGGAAATACCTTGGTCTTAATTTATGTTATGGTAGAGCTCAGTCTAATAAGTTTGGGGATCTCATTGAGAAAATTCTAAAGAGAGTTTCTGGATGGAAGGCCAAAACTCTATCCTTTGCAGGCAGATTAGTCTTGGTCAAATCTGTCCTAAGTTCTATTCCCACTTTCAGTATGATGAGTCGAAAAATTTATTTGTCAATTTGCCACAAACTTGATAAGATAAATAGAGATTTCCTTTGGGGGCACAAGGACAATGAAAGGAAAATTCACACTATTTCATGGGATAAGATTTGTAGAGCTAAAAATGAAGGAGGCCTAGTGATCAGAGAATCTCACCTGATGAATAGAGCCTGTTTGGCTAGATTGAGTTGGAGGCTGTTGAATAAGCAGGATGGTTTATGGGATAGAATTCCTTTGAGCAAGTATAAGAATCCTATTGCTAAAAATGCTTCCAGCTCTTGGAGGAACATTACGGGATCTAAAGAGATTATAGAAAAAGGGGCTAGGTGGAGGTTAGGAGATGGAAAGACCATTAAATTTTGGATAGAAAAATGGCTTCTGGATAAACCCCTCTGTATTTATGTAACCTTACCAAGTTCGATTAATAATGAATGCACTGTGGCTGACATGTGGGATCCTAGTAGAGGGTGGAAATAGAGTTTGTTTTCTGATAAGCTACCTTCTGATATTATGAGTCACCTCTCTAGCAAATCTATCCTTGATGAAGGTCTGGAGGATTCCATCATCTAGAACTATGGGAGAACAGGGAATTAACTGTCTCCTCTGCTTACGATTTAATTAGGAACAAAGGGGAGAGTAACATATTATGGAAATCAATCTGGAAAATAAAAGTTCCTGAAAAAGTTAAAACATGTTTATGGTTGATAGGCCATGATGGTCTTAAAACAAAACATTTGTTGTTTATGCGTGGTCTTACTAGTAGCAATTGTTGTGACGCATGTGGGAATATAGAAGATACTGCTCACATTTTGAAAGAATGCCCTGTTAGCTCTAAAATTTGGGCTTATCTGCTGTAAAACAACCCGATAATTGACCAATGGGTTAATTGTAATATGTATAATTGGCTCATTCATAATTTAAGAAATTCTTCACTGATTAATATTTGCAATACAAATGGCCTAGGGTCTTTGCCTGTACTTCTTATATTTTATGGTATTGGAGAAACCATAAGTTTCACAATAATCTAGCTGAGACAGATATGCTTTTACATCTGTTTTCTTCTAAATTACATGGTCTTCTGGAAGTGATTCAAGTGGATCTGCTCCAAAATGAAGTGAAGTTAGACAAACAGCAGCACTGGCTCCCTCCTTCTGCATGCCGTTTCAAAATTAATGTAGATGGGGCTGTCTCGATCCAGGGCAAAGCTGCAGCTGGAGGTTCCTGCAGAAATCATAGAGGAGAGTGGCTTGGAGGTTATACTCATGGACTGGGTCAAGCTAGCATCCAGGAGGAAGAACTTTGGGTTGTCTTTGATAGGCTTCAGTTGGGAGAAACTCTCAACTACAACAACATTATCATCGAATCAGATTCTCACGAGGTTGTAAAACTGTTTAATAAACAAAGAGGAAACCATTATCCATGTGAAATTCTGATCAGAGCTTATGAAAGCAAATTTGCCAGTTTTACCACCTGTGAAATAGTTAGAATAGGAAGAGAAGCTAATAGAGTAGCGGACTCAATTGCCAAGTTTGCTCTAGATAGTGAACAACTTTTTGTTTACTTGTAAACCCCCCAGATCTGAGTAGACCCTTGCTCCTTCTTGATGTAAATTCTGTTGAGTAGTTAATAAAGTCCATTTCATCAAAAAAGGGGGTTTACTTGAAACCGTCATTTAAAAGTGCTTCACGCCTATATGTTTAGCGCTTTAAAAGACGGTTTCAAGTAAACCATCTTTTAAGAGTGCTTCGCGCGCGAATGAGCAGCACTTTAAATGACGGTTTCTGGTAAACCGTCTTTAAAGAGTGCTTCGCATGCGAATGAGTAGCCCTTTAAATGACGGTTTCTGGTAAACCATCTTTTAAGCAGCACTTTAAATGACGGTTTTGGTAAACCGTCTTTTAAGAGTGTTTCACACGTGCGAATGAGCAGCACTTTAAATGACGCTTTCTGGTAAACCGTCTTTTAAGAGTGCTTCACGCGTGAATAAGCAGCACTTTAAATGACGGTTTCAAGTAAACCGTCTTTTAAGAGTGTTGCGTGTGCGGTATGAGCAGAGCTTTTAATGATGGTTCAGTTAAAAACCGTCTTTTAAGGTCTCTTCGCGCGCGCCCAGAGATAATTAAGACGGTTTTTGGTAAAACCGCCTTTTATAGGCCGTGTTTTTTGATATTTTTTCCACTAGAGTGTCACAAAACCTGTAAAAAATGCATTCAAATGTACCCACAAATCTCTCTACATCACATGGTAGAGGATGTCATCACTCTTTGTAATAAAATCTTCAAAAAAACAACGTAATGATCAAATGGTCCAATGACCATATACCACACTTCAAATAGTCTCAATGACCATATATATATACACAACTATCCAAATGGTCACTATGGTACTCAAAATGGTCATCTTTCACAACCTATCTAGCCATAAGAGTTTACACAAAGTTCTAAATAACAATTAGAAAAAACAAAGCGAAACATCAAACCAAATTCATGTAGAGGAACTTCGCCCATTCCTCTAGCATACCGTTGATGGTTTCTCTTGTATATTCTCCAACAGTAGAGAAAACCTTTGAAGAAAAAAACAAGACAAAATTAGTTAAACATTAAACAATTACATTAGTAGTTGAAAAATACATATAATTAACCATGACATACATGTTCTAACGGATCCCCCATCTGATCAAATAGGGTGATTATGTCATGCATATACCTCATGACATAATACTCACACTCCGAACTCCCCGGTTGGTGTGGACACTTATACACAGAAAAAGAAAAACAAACACTTACATAAGACATTTATTAGTGATGACAACCTATCAATGATAAGCAATGAGTGAGTGATGACATATGTACCTTTACTAAAGTCCACGTGACGGCCCCTTTCATCCTTATCCCACGCTCCATCATCATAACACTTTGATATACACATCGTAATTGGTATCATAAACATACATTATTTATATTAGGATACACACAATAATTTAAGTTAAATGAAAGAGTTGAAATGCATAAAGTAGTTCATAATGTACCCATATGTTAATGTGTGGCTTTATCTTGAAGACGAATGTCCGACCTGAAGCAAATCAAGAAATAGTATCCGTGTACGATCCAGACGTAACACCAGTAGAACCCAATGATCACTTATAATACCAAACACTAACATGTCATTATAATGTCAAAATCGATAACTACAACATTTATTCAATTGAAATGATAAACGAAAGTTATTACCTTTGATGATATGGTAGCATAAGATATTTCTTTTTTTGTTTAGATGTTGTTAATGATCACACATTGCAAATAGTCCTTACAAGACTCTCACTAGTAGAAAAAAGATTTTAAATGACGGACTTTATACCATGACTAACAGTGAAACCATCGTTTAATTTTATAAACCACGGTTATTTAGATAACCGTCATATATGTTGCACGGCTCACTATATAAATGACGGTTTTAACAGAAACCGTCGTTTATAGTTCAACGCCGTATAAGATAAATGAAGGTTCCGTTTCTAACCGTCGTATATAATCTACATAAACCACGGTTCAATATAAAACCGTCATTTATCTTATACGGTGTCAAACTATAAACGACGGTTACCCTAAAACCGTGGTTTATTCCTTGTATCACAAAGGTTTTAAATGACGGTTTGTCTAATAACCGTCATTTAAAGTCATTTAATTAAAACCCGACCTTTCTTCTTCCTCTTTCTTCTTCCTCCCGCGTTCTCTTCCTCTCTGGCGATTCCCGAACTCCCGTCGCTCCTCTATTGCCGTCGAGCCACCACCCCTCCACCATCTTTGACTCCACCGCCCCACTCCCGTCGCCTCTTTCTTCCGGTCGCGGCGACAACAACGGAACCATTTGTGCTGCCTCCACCGCTTCTCGTCTCGACTTCGCGCCGTAGCTCCACCGCGCCTCCGCCCCTGCACCGTCTCTCTTCCGGTCGCGGCAAGCCCCTCCACCGCCCCACTCCTCTGGTGTCGACAGACGCCTCCAGTACCCTAGTTCCACCGCCCACTCCTCTGGTCTCGACAACACCGCGCCGCCCCTCCACTGTCAACCTCCGAATCCCACCGGTAATTAAACTCTAGCTATTTATTTTTTTATTAGTGGCTGATTTTGTGCTTTGAGGAGTGATTATTATCGGTTTTGATATGTTATTGTGGTTTGTGTGTGTGTCTCTATATGCAAGAGATAAAAAACTGAGAAGAAAGAAAATATTAGAACACAAGAAAGATAGTGTAGTAGTAGTATAGTTAGAGAAAGAAAAACTCAAATAGTATCTGAACGGTGGTAACGGATCAAAATGAGTGAGGAGGAAAACCCGTGTAGTAGTAGTAGTTGATTGATCCATTTGGGGAATTTAAGAGAGAGGGTCGAATATATCAATAACATTTTTTGAGGAATCTTGTTAAATACAAAACATTCTCAGTACAAATTTCATTCATTTTTGGTGGTATTGTAGGTGCTTTCTTCTGATGCCTATTAACCCTTATCTTATGTTTTGTCAATTTTTTATAATCCTTCGTGAGTGTAAGGATCTACAACTACAGTGTGTTCAAGACAAGGGTCCATCGTAACACCAACAACAACACTAACATTTTCTTATTTATAATCTCTTATTTATAATCTCAGTGTAATATCCACTACAAATATATCAATAACATTTTTTGAGGAATCTTGTTAAATACAAAACATTCTCAGTACAATTTCATTCATTTTTGGTGGTATTGTAGGTGCTTTCTTCTGATGAAGTTATCTATCCGTATTATTGTTGGTGGTGTATTAATATTGTTGTAAGTGTTGCTGTTTGTTGCAATTATTCTTGCGGGTGTTATAATTGTTGCATATTATTAATTTTGTTGTACTTGTATTGTGTTTGTTTTTTGCCGAAAAAAGTGTGGAGTATCTAAAAAACGCAATGGTCATGCCAAATTTTTCCAGAATTTAACCTTATTCTACTTTTATTGAATAGGTGTTACTACGGTTTAACAATCCCTCTTCCATCACATTTGTGAGTTGATCATCCCTACTCATTAGGTTAGTTTTTTTTAAAATGTTTCAATAACATGGTTTATTCAAAATTATTCATTTGTTTTTTGTTCAATTATTCATATTTTTTCAAATTAAACCTTATATTCTAATTTCATTGAATAAGTGTCACTACACACGGTCGGATTGTCTACTTGTCGCACCATCTGCTGCTGTCAACCTCTGCCACCGGTTTGCCTGATCAGAACCCACGGTAAAACACTTGCGTTTCTGATTATGATTTTAGAAACAAATACTTATATATGTCACGAATAAACGTTGTACTAAATTCTACTTGTATTCTGCAATCATTAGAATATATATTTGCATAGTGTTGTGAAATGTGAGATTTAAGTTGAAATGGGGTGGTTGTTTTTGTTCATTGATCATATATATTATTATATACTTACTTGTCTGTCTGATAATATTCGTATGGTTTGCGAAGAATAATGCTGCTACTGTGTTTGTTCCTGCCTTAAAAATGTGGAGTGTCTAAAAATACGCAAAGGTCATGCCAAAATTTTTTCCAGAATTTAAGCTGATTCTAATTCCATCGTTTGTTTAATATGTTCAATTATTCAAGTTTTTTATAAAATTAAAACCTTATTTTAATTTCATTGAATAGGTGTCATATACTACATGCAAGAACATCTGTCTACTTGTCTCTTCTCTATCTTGTGCTGTTCGCGCTGACCATCCAGTACTCATCAGGTTGGTATTTAAAACGTTTCAATTTATTTTTGTTTTTCTATTAAACAATGGAAAATCAATTCAAACATAGAATTACCTGTCTGAGATTTACCTGATAGAGGTATGTCTTAGATAGTCCCTGTTGGGACTGTTCAATGACCTTTGATCTCACCATCTAGGTTGTGAATGAGTTAATAATATACAGTAGTTCAGTGATAATTTCGTCAGCATTACCCTAGTGTTCTTCTAGTGTACATATATATATATATATATATAATATATATATGCGAATTGAAACGATTCACATATATATATCTACACTAGGAGAACTGTAGGGTAATGCTGCCGAAATTATCCCTGAACTACTGTATATTATTAACTTGTTCCTAGGTGAGATCGAAGGTGATTGGATAGGTTTAGGTTGTTAAATTTGTAAATAAAAAAAGAGGAGATCAATGGAACGAGTTCACGACATCTGGTGTGTGTTGAAAAAGGAGTTGGAGCACTTAGTGATGTACAGTGACAGATTGGACATCAAGTACCTAGAAAGGGTCAATAAATTTTGCAAAGTCCTTGTTGACAATCTTAAACCAAGGGATAAGGGATATATTCAATGTCCTTGTGTCGATTGCAAGAACGAATTCAATACCGAGGTATGGACAAGATTAAGGATCATCTGATTCGTAGAGGGTTTACAGAAGATTATGAAGCCATAACAATACTGCATGGTCAGCATTCAGTACAAGTGTTTGAATGTGCTGATAACGTCGCTGCAGAACAATCAGAAATGGATGCTTCACACGATTTTGGGGATACTCAAGACGATTCACTAGTTAGTGATTCAGATGATCAGGAGGACCTTAATGCGATGATGGAAGATGTTGAACAACATTTTTCCAACAAACCCAAAACATTCGAAATCTGATGCAAGCATCAAAGGAACCGTTGTACGGTGGATGTGATACGCAACACAAAACAAATTGAGCGTTGTCCTAAAACTATTCAATCTGAAGGCGAGACATGGATGGAGTGATGTCAGTTTTACAGATCTTTTACAACTGCTGAAGGATGTACTACCAAAGGACAATGTGATACCCACAACAACTTATGAAGCAAAGAAGTTAATGTGTCCGATGGGTATGGAATATAAAAAAATACATGCTTGTCCAAATGGGTGTATGTTGTACTGGAAGGAGAATGAGTTGGATGACCATTGCTCTGAATGTGGGGAATCACGCTATGTAAAAAAGGGTGACAAAAACCACATAAGCACTAACGTGGATTCTCCTGCGAAGGTGTTGTGGTATCTACCGATTATTCCCCGTTTCAAACGTTTGTTTGCAATTCAGAAAGATGTTTGAGAACCTCCGATGGCATGCTACCCATAGAAAGGATGATGGTAAATTGAGACATCCAGCCGATTCACCACATGGTAAACATTGACAGAATATACCCTCAATTCGGTACAGACCCAAGGAACTTAAGACTAGGTTTATGTACTGATGGGATGAACCCTTATGGCACTTTGAGCAGTATACACAGTACTTGGCCTGTTTTATTGACAATATACAATTTGCCGCCATGGTTGTGTATGAAACCCAGACATATTCTCCTCTCTCTGTTGATATTGGGTCCAAAACAACCGGAAAACTAAATTGATGTGTTTTGCAACCACTTATTGATGATTTACAATTGTTGTGGAATGAAGGTGCGACAGTGTATGATTCATACGGTATGGAAACTTCACGCTCCGGGCTATGTTGTTTTGTACAATCAATGATTTCCCTGCATACGGAAACCTCTCGGGATACACAATTAAAGGAGCTCTAGCGTGCCCTATATGTGGAGATAGAACTTGCAGTATACGGTTAAAACACAGTGGGAAAATGTGTACATGGGCCATTGGAAATTCCTCCCGAAAGGTCACAAACCATAAGATGACAAAAGAGTTTGATGGAAAACGGATCATGCAGTCGCACGACCACCACTATCTGCTGCTGAGACTTACAATCAGGTGAAGAATGTTGTGAACAACTTCGGTCCACCAATTAAAGCCACTGAAAAGAGCATCTGGAAGAAAAAATCAATATTTTGGGAACTTGAATATTGGCAACATTTAGAGGTGATACATTGCATTGATGCTATGCACGTGGAGAAAAACATTGGTGAAAGTGTATCTGCGACACTACTAAACGTGAAAGGAAAGACAGAAGACCATTTAAAGGGTAGAAAAGATCTGGTTGAATTGGGTATACGGGAAGAACTCGCGCCACAACAAAGAGGGAAAAGAACATTCTTGCCTCCCGCTTGTCATACATTATCCAAAGAAAGAAGATAAGTTTTTGTAGTTCTCTTCGTCATATTAAAGTGCCATCTGGTTACTCATCGAACATATCAAGTTTGGTATCAATGTCTGATCTTAAATTGGTAGGGATGAAGTCTCACGACTATCATGTGCTGATGCAGCACTTACTTTCGGTTGCAATCCGTGGGATCCTTCCAGCTGATGTCAGGAAAACTATTACAAATTTATGTGTTTTTTTCAAAGGAATTTCATGTAAAGTGCTTGATGTGGAGACGCTGGATAAACTACAGAATGACCTTGTGATCACCATGTGTCAGTTGGAAATGTATTTCCCTCCTTCGTTTTTTGATATTATGGTGCATCTACTTGTTCATCTTGTTAGAGAGATCAAACATTGTGGTCCGTTATACCTTCGATACATGTATCCGTTTGAGAGATATATGGGTATACTGAAAAAGAAAATGAAAAACCGTCGGCGTCCAGAGGAAGCATAATTGAAGGGACAGTAACAGAGGAGGTAGTTGACTTCTGCACTCACTACTTACACGGTGTTGATGTTATTGGATTACCAAAAGCAAGACATGATGGCAGGCTTAAAGAGGTTGGTACCTGTGGGAAAAAATTATGCAGAGTTGATATTGATACATTGAACAAGGCACATCTGGTTGTGTTGAATCATTCTGAAGTTGTTGAACCGTATTTCGATGCACACCTAGCCTACCTCAAAACAAACACCCAACGATGAGTAATGCCAAATTAAAAAAAAAGAGCAGAATGCAACATTTGTTAAGTGGTTCAGACAGAAGGTGTTGTATGAAGATTCAAGGACGTGGATGAAATGATGCAGTTGTTGGCCCTTGGTCCAAATCTCGATGTGTTGTCTTATGAAGGATATGATGTAAATGGATTTTCTTTTTACAACTGAACGTCAAGATTGTAAATCGACAAACCAGAACAGTGTGTGCATCTTATCGCTTCACAAGACTTTTCACAGGAACAAGTCGTAATACACTGAAGAACGAATATTATGGTGTTATTAAGGATATCTGGGTCTTGAATTACACTAGTTATGAAACTTGGTATTTCGTTGCAAATGGTGGACAACAAACAGGGATATCGTGAGGAGGATCATGTATGAAGCTAGTTGATTTAACGACAGCGGCTTCTACTGATGAACCCTTTATTGTTGCATCAAGGCAAAACAAGTATTCTACTGTCGTGATCAGTGTAATCCCAGATGGTCTATTGTAATGCAAGTAAAATCGATAGTTGGGATTGATAATATTGTTGATGAGGATGAATACGATTGTGAAGATGAAACAGATGTACCTATTCGGTTGCCGATGGAGGTAGATAATTAACTAATTTTGAATATCGAAGGTCCGACCACAATGAAGGATTGTGGATTGAACGATGAAATGTTATTTTGTAAGTCTGATTGACAATATTATATATTTCATTTTGTCATGTTTCAATATTTGATTCAGTAGATGTTCGTATTAACCTTGTTAATTATTGATTATTTTTCAGATTATGATCCTGACGATAGAGTCAAAGAGGACTTACTGTTGGGGTTGGATGATATTGACGAGACGTCCCTACTGAAGAACCACAGCTGCATCTACTTCGCAAACCCTCAGAAGGGACGTGGACCGACCCGTGGGTTGAGGTGAAAAGGATTCTCCCCATCGATTTGGTTTGGGACAAGTACCTCCGGCATCGTGTGGGGTCGAAGCAGCAGTTTTGCTTCCTACTTGGGATTGATGGTAAAATCCCATTGCTCGATAAATAAGGATTGGAAAGATCAAGAAAAGGCAGACAAAGACATCATGTGGCAGATGGTGCAGAAGAAGTACAAAGTCGCGGATGAACTCGGACGAAGATTGAATCACTTCTAGCGACATCGCTGCGTCAGTTCAAGCATCGGTTGGTAGATGGCTGGATTACCAAACCGGGCTCCAAGAGGTCACCGCCGTGGTAGTGTATGATGTATGATCACGGAGAGGACTGGAAGATATTTTACGACCATCGCCAGACTGAAGAGTTTAAGGTACTTTTACAATTATTCTTTCTTAATTATTTAAGGATAAAATTTAACAAATATTTTTTTATTATGTATAACTTACAAATATACAAATTTTGTAACAGTTACGTCAAGAACAAGCGAGACGTAACCGGGCGAAGAATATAATAAGTACTTCATGGGGCGAGCTGGATATACGGGGCGGTTGGAGAAGTGGAAGAGCGAGGGCTTACTAACGAAACTAATGAAGACGCACTCAGTCAGTTATTGATGATGTTGACGATGCAAGTAGGGTGCAGACATTTATGCTGGTTGCATGAAGAAAATGACGAGGGAGTATATGTGTTCCCGTAGAGCGAGATTGCTGTTTCGCTTCAAAGTATTGTAAGTTCATTTATAATATTTTTTTTATTTAAAATAGTTGGATCTACTGAGCGAGGGGAGATGGTTCCGGCCCCCTCCGTCTCAGGATGATCCACTGAATAAGGCCCTGGGCAAAAGGATCATCCAGGGCGAGTGCGGGGGCTTGGAGGGAAGTTCGCCAAAAAGACGTGTTTCCTACGTCTCGATCGAGAGTACCACGGCTAAAATGATAGAGAGAATGGTGGATGAAAGGTGCATGACCGGTTGGAGGAGTCGGAAAGACGTCACGCATCCGGTTAGAGGAGTCGGAAAGACGTCACGCTGAGGAGCGTCAAGCCTACGATAGCGCCTGCGAAGACTTGAGGCTTTAGTATTGGGCCAGGTGCATGCTCCTACACCGACACCTACTCCTACACCGGTGTCTACTCTACGAGACGGCGGATACAGATGATGTGGCCGCGTCTCCTACACCGGCACCTACTGCTAGACCGAACCGACGTCTGCTCCTACCACGACGACGGATACTCCGATGGTCGATCATCCTGCACCTTCTCCTACCAGAGACACATTTCCTTATCAAAACCTTTCGGTTTGTTCTTTTTTCCTCCTTAGTTATTTTAACATTACTTTTAAAACAATATAATTTTATTAGCTTGCTTACTGTTGTGAGTTGATGTAGGTGGCTAAATCATGTCATCTGTTTCAAGTGTTGGATGGTGGGACTGTGCATGTTGTATTCGGTCGTGTTTTACAGACCGGACCGAACACTGTAGTACATTTCAAGCTCATCCACCTCTCCACGCTCGTGGTGTGGATGACTACATTGTGCGAGGTCATGAGGACTCTCACTTCCGTTGGAGTGGAATCAGTGGAGTAAATAGGTCAAGCCAATCTTCAGTTGTTCCATGGCCATATTCTCCCATTGATGTCAAAGACAAGGTAACCTATTTACATGCTTATTGTTTAGTTTTTAACTTGACTGTTGACTGATATGTTTATTATTTACATTTTCTATACTATTAGATGATAAAGAATTAGAACCGGTTAAGAAGAGGAAAGTGGATAAGGGGAAGGAAGTTGTGAAATCAAATGAGGAGAGTTAGAGTGTGAGAAAGAAAGTGTGAAACCTTTCGATATGACTCCTAGGAGATCCCCCATTCTGACACCCAAGTATCTGAAGAAGTTGACAGTCAAACAAAAAATGTTGTATGACTTTTTCATGAGGAGGCCGCAGTCTGTCACCAACTTCAACATGAAAGTGTCTAAGCATGTTTTCCACTCCCCTGAGCCTAGAGATCTGATGATTACCGTGAGCGATCTAAGAGAATTTTTGATGAGAGACCTGCTTAACATCTCTGTGATTCAGGCCTATTGTGTGTAAGTATCTTTTAAATTATTACATTATCTTTCATTTTTTAAGCTTTTAACATATCTTATGAAAAAATGTTGTTTAGGTATTTGACTAGTAGACTGCTACGAGCAAGAGATTATTTGCCCTTTCTCTTTCTTGTGTCCGCAATTGATGTCAGCAAATCAGGCCGCTTGGATGAGCAAGGATGTGCAGAGCACATGAGGCAGGGATTTTGTACGCGGTGCGAAGAAGAAGCAAATATTTGCTGATCCCATATCATCAGATGTAAGTACACATAATTGGAATTTTTGCTTCCTAATTGTGATAATTAAAAATATTTTCTACAAAACATTCTTTGTTTTATCTGTGGCAGCAATCATTGGATGTTGAGGTGGTTGTGTATCGACACCTCCTGCTTTTTGATACTAAACCCACTGGGCGGCCCTGATGACCTTTGAGAGATCGCTGTAGAAAATATTTGAAGGAGTGAGTATTCAAAATTTAATGCATTCTGTATTTATTTTAAGCTTGTCCTAGATTATTGACAATAAATGGCTTCATTTTAAAATGTTGTTTTATGCAGGGGGGGCCATAAGCTTGGTTTAAGTGATGAAAAGAAACCATTCTCCATCTGGACTTCAATACATACATGTAAGTAATCATTTAATTTATGCATTTTTGTATTAAAGTTAAACGTTTATTTTTTTGATCTGTCTAAAGTTGGTAATCCATGGATGGTGTGATGACAGTGTCCTCAATAGCCTGATTCACGAAGCTGTGGCTATTATGTGATGCGGTACATGTTCGAGATTGTACAAATATTGACACACTCTTAATTATGATGACAGGTAACCCATACCAATCAAAGTTTTAGTTAAGTTATTGCATTTTAAATAAAATTGTGTACTAATGATGATCAGTTTTACAGATCGTTTCTTATTTCACAAAAAGGGAGCACGTATTCCAAAGGGATCTCGACTTTGTAAGAGATCATTTATCGCAGTTTTGGTGTAAAAATTACTTGAGCGTTTCTTAGATCTTATCCTAGTGTAGTTAGACTTAGACTTTTGTTTTTGCTGAAGCAACGTAGACTCTCAAAGTTTGTAAAGTTCAACTCTCTCTTATTTTTGAAAGTTTGAATGGGTTTGTTTGCAATTCGTTTTCAATGTTGCAATTCAAACTGGCAACTTGGTTTATGGTCATATAGTGTGGTTGGTTATCAAAGGGCAATACCAGTTGGATGCCCTGTATAGGTTGTATATGCGATTATAAATTGGGTTGTGTTGGAAACCATATGTGGTAGAGCTAAAAACAAAAAAAACTAAAAAAAAAAAAAAACCACGGTTCACTTAAAACCGTGGTTTAAAACTCATGAACCGAGTATAAACACGGTTTAGTAGAAACCGTCGTATAATGTACATTTTTACCACGGTTTTTGTCCACCGTCGTATAACACTCAATCGACGACATTATATACCACGGTTTCTTCTGTCACACCGTCATATAAGTCGTCTGATTCCCGCGACACAATGGGCTTCAAACGACGGTTTTTAAGCGGAACCGTGGTTTATAATCCGTCTTTTAAACGACGGTTTTGCAATTTTTCGATATACCACGCGAGTTATAACCACGGTTTCTAACCGTGGTATATAGGCAAAATACCGTGTAAAAAAACATTTCTGCACTAGTGTCTAAATCACACTTCAAAGCATTGTATTATGACCTCTTCTAGGACAGAAAAATCCATACTGAGTAAGCGCAAAAGATTACATTTTATCATGTAAAAACCTGTTCATAAATTTAAGATATAATACTTAACTCTGTATTTAAGGTCATCAATTTAAACTTAATTACAAAAAACTAATACTTACAGAAGGCATGAGTGCATCACTGTGGAAGACACCCAGTCAGATTTTCGGACGTCCTTCACATCGGCCGTGTACAATTCGACTTCTACGCCGTTTGGGTAGTGAAGAAGTCATCATCAAAGTTGTAACACCCCTACCGCTAATCTCATCATTAATGCCAAATCGTCTCACTGATTATTACATTCACAGCAAAATCTCTAATACAACGGTGGGTGAAACAAATGTCGTTAGTCACACACGTGACTAACAAGGCCTAATTTAATACAATAACGGTCTGATGGACCGGAATTCCCGAGTACTCAATACAATACAATCCCATTTCATTTCTTAACCGAGTCACATACATTCATAACTATACCGAGTCTAATACAACTAATTGCCGATAACACTTTGGTCTTACATCAACTAACAAATACATAAAAATTATCAAATTACCCATGCATTGCTGCAGTCCCCGTCCTATTCTCGAACGGCAATCTTCTCCATTATACCTGAAAAATAATGAGTGGCCCCAAAGGGGTTCAGCACCTTTGCTGGTATGGTAGTCGTGCAACCCGCTACTACCGGGCCACAAACCACTAATTGTCGTCTAAGCATGCGATTGATTTTATTTAAACCATAACATGTAATGTTGTAAACATACAACATGCTTGCATTCAAAACATGTATTCAAACAAAGGAATACAGTCAACAAGGCTAACACATTAAGTTTGTTAAATTACATTACCTTGTTCTTAGGCCATGAGGGTTTCTACCTCAATAATGCCTCATTCTCATTAATCAAGTACTTATCCATCTTACTCGGATAATTTTACTTATTCTCTTAGATCCATATACATTCTCTGGTCTCAATCTTATTTCCTTGATTAATCTGTTCCTGAATAATTCTTAAGTCAATTCCACTGACCTCCAGGCAGAGACACTCTCGACTCTCATCACCGGGCTTTTCTCATGCTTACCCGCTCATCTCTCTAAGTCGGATAACTAGGGTTAAGCCTCTTAGGCCTCCGGGTATGGACACATATAGATCTCACCCTGGGCTTTCTGGTTCTAATCTTACTTCCCCAGTTTCAACCCTACATCGGGTCTAGCATGGTGGGAAGGCTAAACTAGAAACCGGAACTACTCTCTTAGTTCCACTTTCTTACGTACGTCTGAATCTCCATCAGACTTCTCACATTCCCAATTACTCCTCTCCTCGGAGTCATAATACAATAATGTATATTAGTCTAGAAGCATCGCTCTTGATGTCATCTAATAACATTAGGGAATTTCCTTGAGTTATTATATTCTCAGTCTTAAGGGTTTCCCCTATGTTACCAATACTTTAAAGTTTGGTTACAGTTACTTGTTGGTTCGAATCCTCACGTAGGAGGTCGACTAACCATGGAAATGGAGTTTAATAGTCCCGTACATCTCTTTTCACGTTTTGTGTAGTTCTTAAGATTGAACTATCGTTGTTCTCATAATAGAAGTTCTTTATATTTTCTTTCCACTTTTAATTGTTTCGTGGACTGTTTCGTTTCGATTATTTAACCGTTGTTTGTCTTTCTTTCAAGAGTTGGTCTACTATTCTAAGTTAGACCGCAAGCTCAAAGTAAAGACGGTTAGCTCACACAAGAAACAACAAGCATCAAGATATATATCAAATGCAATAAACATTTTAGTGCTTTTATCTTGTTAGGTCGGCACACATACACAAGCAGCACACAAGCCGAGTGTAACTCAGCAAGACACAGATTGCAAGAAAACCATACCGTTCATCAAGGAATTAATCTACCGCGTCATCTCACGCTCCTCATGTTATTCTCGCATTACTGGTAACATTCTAAATATTTCTATTAACATCAAGGCAATACGGAATTTAAACGACTAATGTGCCCGTACTTAACCCCGTTGTCCCGTTAATCTTAGTTTTACTCATGTGATCTTAAGTTCTCAACTTTCACATTCAAACTCATACTTGTTTATACTTCTAAGGACCTTTACATGTCACCAAACAAGTCCTAAACATCTTCTAAGACCAATACCAATCAACCCCCTTCATTTGAATTCACTTTCAAACTCACGGTTGTATTTTTGGTGTGGTCTGGGACCTTGTCCAGCCCTTAAGTCCCGGACCAACACATAGCACAACCTCTCGGGACAATTTATACATTGGTCCGGGACCTTGTACTTATCTCAAGTCCCGAACCAGAAGCCTGGTCTTACTCTCGGTTGAAAAATTAAGGTGGTCGGGGACTTTGTCCTTAACCTAGGTCCCAGACCATTGTAGTAATACAATTTTGGCAGTTTTTTCATGGTGGTCCGGGATTTCTTGCTTGACCTAAGTCCCGGACCCTGCTATGCTCTACAACATTTTGACATTTTCAATCTCTATTCCTACCTCATTTCTAACCCATTTCTTTTCTTACCTATCCACATGTTTCCAAACATGTTATAACACCATAAAGACACACATTAAACCTTCCTAAACCAATGATCAAACCCACTACTCAATTCTTGGTAAATTTCACAATCTTTTTTCTCATTTTCTACACTTGAAACTTAAATTTCTAGGTTTCTAAAATGCACAATTGTTTTCCACCTCACTAATCCATCTGTTTCACTTACAATTGCTCATACTCATTTATTCTTACACATTTTGCACACTAATGCCTTATTAATCATTCTTCAAGCTTATACACTCTAGCCCAAACCTAAACCATCCCAAGGCATTCCACATCAGATTTGCTACGGATTTTTGCACAACTCTTTAACTTTCTTACACTCTAGTCTTGGCGTGTTTAATTCACCCATTTACACTCCACCTCCTCCTAATCAACCTTAGGTTCTTTAAACTCGTAACTTCACTTAAAACACCTTGTTTCTACAGAAATTTTGCCATAGTTCCTCTACAATTCTAACATGACCAAATGTACCATAACATTCACCTAAATCAATATCAACTAACCAAATCCTTAATGGATTCTATCAGCACACAATTTCCTCCAAAATCCACCAAGCACGTTATAATGCAATAATCTTAAATGACTTGGCTCCAAGGCCTTTAAATCAAACACAAATCATTGCACTAAGCATAATCACAATTCCTTCTCATATCAACCAATACCCTTCCAGCACAAATATTAGTTCATTCTTTTGTTTACCCATCCCAAAATTCTAAAAACATTTAGGATAGCCATTAAGGTAGATTATTTACCTTAAGCTTACAAGTTTCTCTTTCTCTTCTCCTCTTCTCTTTTTCATCTCATTTTCGGCCAAGGGGTAATACCATTGCCAAAACTCTAGAAAAACTTTCAAATGGGGAAAAGAAGAACTAAGTAATACACTTAGACTTATTAATTGCTCTAGAACAAGGGAAGGTGCTTAAAGCACTAAAATTAGGGCATTACCTTTGAAGCTATAGAATAGACTTTTGGTCATGAATCAAAGGAAAGTCCCAACCACCATTTTGAGGCTTGAATAAATGCTCAAACAAAGAAAGGAACAAGACACCTTGAGGACCAATTTTCGGTCAAACAAGGAATGAAGGAAACAACGACTTTTTATGATTTTTCTTACCTTGAACCAAAGAGGGAGTGGTCTAGCTCCAGAAAATGTGCTTCTCTCCTCAAATGGAGCTCCACCCATGGAGGTCAACTTCAGCCATTGGAGATTTTGAAAGGTGGAGAAGAAAGCCCTTGACTCAACTAAGAATAATATGTATTTTGTTTTTTATTTGGAGCATGGAGTTAGCTTGGGCAAGCCAAAGAAAGTGAGATGCCATGGGAGGGAGCTCAAAATCGCTTTAGGAAGAAGAGAGGAGGGGGAACCGGCTGGGGAGGAAGAAAGAAAACATGAGAGATGTGGGAAAATGAGAGGGGAGAGAGAGAGAAAAGTAACATATGTACTTTTTCCCTTTTTATTTCTTCTTTTCTCTTCTAACTAATAAGCTAGGTTATTATTTCAGAGAGGGGTGCTGAGTTACTCATAAAAACCGGCCCTTCTGTAGTATTTAATGTTAAGACAAGATCCTTTAGTTTTGATGATAGCAAACCTTGTATTGTCTATCTAATGTGTTTGTCAAGATTCATGATTCAGATAGACAGGTGAATAAGTGGCTTAGCACGCAAGGTTGCAAGCGCACTTAGGTCATGAGTGGCTTAGCACGCAAGGTTGCAAGCGCGCTCAATCCACGACATGTGCCCAACCAGTCGGGCACCTGTCTGCGAGAGCTCTGAAGAACTTCTAGCACAGACAACCAGTCAAACACCGCACGAAGATATCTCTCATGCTTAAAGATGAAAATCAAATACAGAAGACTGCAAGGGATTGACACATTCAGATAAAGCACATACATCCACTTAGGCAACTTGGTCACAACAAGCTCACGACAAAAGGAGAAGTTCATTATTGCACAAGATAACAAAGCTATAAATGAACATCATTACATAGCCTTAATGAATTCAGAAGAGGGCATTTATGAACATTTAATGAACCAGACAGAATCAGGCAAGTGGGGCAAACAAGTGGTGATCGACATATCAAGAGGGCTGCCACCAACTTGACTAACCATAAGGCGACACGTGGTTCAAGCCTCCATATCAAGTTGAAGAATCTCTGCAAGTTTAGTGTGGCTGTTATGTAAATAATCAAAGTTGTAGTCCACCCTTAGAAGTCTAGGGATTAATAGGACGGTAGTTACATCCTAACAACCGTGTATATATACTTGCATTTATTCCATATGTAAGTAAGCCTGTATGAGAGAAAAAGATAGAGATAATCTGGGCAAGTGTGGATCAGACTTAGGAGTGTGTGTAAGTGCTAGAGAGTTGTTGAGCTAGATAGGACTGGGTTAGAGTATCAATACATTGGGTATTTGATAGAACGACAGGTTGGGGAACGGTCGGTGAACCGTAGGCCGATAGTCAGGAGAGGGTTGACAACTTTAGGGGCAAAGTCGAAACTGTCCCGGGAGTCCGTGTGTGGGGCAAAGGAGGTTGAGTGAATTTCATGTGTGTAAATTTTCAATCGAAATGTGTTTTCCAGTTTAAGTTTATCTCTCGTCCCTTCCTAAACTATCAAGTTTTATTAGAGTCCGCGATACGTCCAGGACAGGTCGGGGACGTATCTGGAGCGCTTGTTGGTTTCAATTGGTATCAGAACGAGTCTCTTCTAGAAAGCTAACTGCTTTGGAAGGCGATCAAGATGTCTCATGTAAGCATTCTAGCAGCAGAAGAAGGTTCTGCACCAAATCGACCACCACTCTTCAATGGAGACAACTACACTCACTGGAAGAATAAGATGGAATTTCATATCAAGTCTGACGATCCAAGAATGTGGAGGGTGATAACACATGGAGAGTACACCTTCCAGAATACTCAAGGACAAGACATATCTATCGACAGCATGACGGATGATCAAATCAAGAAGCTGATATTCAATGCTCAAGCTGTAAGAATACTTCACTGTGCACTACTACCTGAGCAGTACTCCAAGATTGCTTCAGCTAAAACAGCCCAAGAGATTTGGAAAACTCTTGAGGTTACTTATGAAGAGAATGATGAGATCAAAAAGACTCGCATTGAGTTGCTACTCACTCATTAGGAGCTATTCAATAAGGAGGAAAAGGAGAGCATTTCGGAAATGCATACAAGGTTCACTAAGCCGATCAACGAAATGTTGGTGCTTGGAAGAACTATCTCTAACGTGGATCAAATTCGGAAGTTCCTCAGATCCCTTCCTGCCTCCTTTGACAGCAAAGTCAATGTGCATGATCTCCAAAATGTCTCTGGCAGACATGCTAGGATCTCTAATGGCCTTCGAGTTAAAACTACAACACAGGAATTCAGAAAGCTCATCTAGAGATAGAGGGAAAGACATAGCCCTTCAAGTAGCTAAAAATGAAAGATCTGAGTCAAGAGATGACAATGATGAAATGGTCCTCTATGCTAAGAGGTACGTTCGAAAGTTCATAAGAAATAAAATGAGGAAAAGCAAGGAGTCCAAGGAGTCGGATGATCAAAAGAAAAACAATGATAAGTGTTTCGGTTGTTCAAAATACATACATCATATCAAAGACTATCCTCAACGATCCCGAGAAGACAATGACAAGGTCAAGAGGCCTATCCGACGATCATTCAACAAAGAACCAAAGAAGGAAGCCTTTGTTGCCGCATGGGGAGATTCTGAACGAAGTGATGACAATCAAACCTCAGACAGTGACATCTCAGAAGATGAGAAGACTCACATATGCCTTGAAGAAGTGTGCTTGATGGCACAAGACAATGATGTCTCAGAATCAGAAGAAGAAGAAGAAGAACAACAACATAAGGTAAATTATTCTAAACTTAGAAGGAGAATTCAAAAGGCTGAACTTCTAGGACTTAGTGTAACACCCCTACTATTAATTCAATCATTACCGTCCAATCTCCTCGTGCTTCCCGAGTCACGCAGCGGATACATACTTACATACATCGGGTGATACAATGCCGTTAGTCACCCACGTGACTAACAAGGCTACTACTGCTACATACAGCATCGGTCTGATGGACCGGAATATCCAAGTACTACTTAATACAATACATACTCTCATTACATACTGGATACTACAATACTCCATTCGATACATTACTCCATTCAATACAATACTCCACAATTCCGTACAAGATAATACACTGTGCATACCGAGTTTACTAGGTTCCAAAATCAATACAATACTTCTCCCCGAATTCATACACACTCACTAGAAGTCAATCTGCTACCCATTACTCACAAACTAAATACTTCTAATTACTAGGCGCGCCACCGGTCTCTTACCTTGACCGTATTCGCTCCGGGTACCTGCACACTAAAAATGTTCCCCCGAGGGGGTCAGCTTACGCTGAATATGATAACCGCATACCCCGCGTACTAGCGAGGGTACGCCGACCATTTGGTCGAATGCATGCAATTCGTTGGCAATACATACATTCATACATACATACATACATACATGCTTTCATTCACGATACTACAATACTACACAAGGTATACATACGTACGCACAGTACAATACATGCTTGGAAGACAATACAAGTCAACCAATGCTTACTTACCATTTTCCAGAATACACATACACAATACATACTCATTACATATCCAATACGCAATACGGAGATACAATTCTCCAATACATACAAGGTCCAGTTAGCTTCATTACACACCCGGGTTTATCGGGTGTTCGATACTCTTTTACTTCCGGTCGATGACTTACAATAGTCAAGACCAATACACATACAATACTTACTTCATACATACTTTACTTCCAGTTAAGTCGGTATGACCTCCGGGCAGGGATTACTACATCCCACCACCGGGCTTTAGGGTGGCCCACTAATCCAGGATGCTACCCATTCAAGGGAATTGGTCCATGGAAAAGATTACAGCCAGGATTCGGATCCAACCTCTTGTGTTTCCTTATCCTCACGCGTGGCCGAAACTATATCGGACTTCTACTCATTCCAATTGCTCATTACTCAGGTTAGGAGTTAGAAGGTTAGGAATTAGTAGAAGTCAATACCTCCTTTCCATACATACATACAATACTCAAGTACACAATACTTACACATACTTCTCAATTCCATTCATTCATTTCATGAATTATACAAACTAATTGTTCAAGGAAATACAACAAGAACAGATAGTTCAAACACAGTTAAGTGCATTATAAATCCGATTCGTGCATTTATCTTATTGGTGATCACATAAGCACACAAATCGGGGTAACCAGGTTAGGATACAGAGCATGAAGAAATCATACCTTTCACCGTTGTACTTGTATCCCAACGTTCCTCCGGTATTCACAATTCAAATCCTATGATATACATACAACCGAATAATTAATCTACCATTATCAATCTTAACTCAGCGACTTTTGTGTTTACTAATCCTTATTCACCAAGCCTTTACATTCCTTACACTTATATTTAATTTTACTTACTTTCCATTACTTGTCCATAATTTACATACACATGTATATACATATGTATAGGTGGGTATTCATATATATATATATATATATATATATATATATATATATATATATGTATATATACTAGTTATAAGCTTACTGTTTTTTTTTGTAAGTTTAGGGCCGTCCGACCCACCGTCCGACCCAAGCCCTGGGTCGGACTATTTCAGTAAGGTTCGTTCCCAGAAAATTACCCTGTCCGACCGAGCACTATCCCGTCCGACCCATACTCTCTGGGTCGGACCATTCCAGAAGGTTTTGGTCCATTGTTTAAGCCATGTCCGACCCACGTCCGACTCACGGCTCTGGGTCGGACCATTCCAGAAAGTTTGGTTTTCGTTTCTCAAGCCCCGTCCGACCCACGTCCGACTCACCGTCTGGGTCGGACGGAGTCAGAACCTTGCTACATATTTTATTTTTCTTTCCCAACTTCACCCATTGTTTCCCCAATCTTCTTACATGTAATCTCACATGTTTAAACACTACCTAGGCCCTTCAAATTGCCTTAGTTCATACACTTTACATACTTACTAATTCTTACTTGTACAATTTCATTTCCATTCTTTACTTACTTCTCATTCTCATTCTAGCTTGTTTATACTCCTAATGACCTTTAAACATCCTTAATTAAGTCCTAATCGTCTTATACTATCATTACCATTCACTTCCATATCTTATTATACATTTAAAGTACTTATTTTCACCATTTTAGGTTGGTCCGGGACCTTGTCCAGGTCTTAAGTCCCGGACCACCTCATTACCCAACTCTCGGCCATTTTAAACACCCTGGTCCGGGTCCTTATACAGGGAGCAAGTCCCGGACCAGGACCTTGCTGAAGTCTCGAACGGTTTTCCATATATGGTCCGAGAGTTGTACAAGGGACCAAGTCCCGGACCCAAGCTCCAGTAAAGTCTCGGCCCTTTTTATTAGCATGGTCCGGGAGTTTGTACGGGGACCAAGTCCCGGATCCTGCTATGCATTTGACGGATTTTACATTTTCAAGGTCTGTTACATTCCAAACTTTGCCCAATTAATTCTCCATTGTTCCTACACTTAATCCCATATGTTTTAGCACCAATTAGTCACCTAAACATGTTTAAACCCATTGCTAATCCTTTACCAACATCCTTTCTCTCATTCTACTGATAACTTACCACTTCCTCTGTCAATTTATTTTCATCTGTTGTAGAGCTCGAGCTGCTGCTGCTTCTGTTTCTTTCTTTTCTTTCTTTCACAAATGTTACCAGCTCCTAAGCAAGATAGTTTCATCTCTAAATTTTGACATGGTGTCCCCTAAAACTTAAGGTCCTCACACATTCATTTGCTCACACATGAAAACTCATTCAACCTGCATCAGTTTATATATGTATATGCATTCAGATGCACACTCACGTTTACAGCAGCTCATTATTTGTTTCTTTGACAGATTCCTACTTACTAATACTATCAATACCATTATACTCATTCCATTTCCATGGTTGCAGCAGTTTCACATCTGCTGAGACAGTGTATAAATTCTTGCATACATGTTTATACAGTTCTTGTACAGAGACGTTAGTTACCTTGTTCTGGTTTTCTTTTTCTTTTCTCTTCTTCTTGCTTTGCTCCCTTTCCTTCTCTGTTTGTTTTCTTGTTTTCTTGTTTTACTCCGACCAAACTTGGACTTCTAAATGGAGTTTGGCAGTGAGATAAAAATGCCAGCCGGTTAGAAAACGAGACATAGGTTCACGGCTGTTTTGGTTTTGCATCAGAGAAAATGGAACAGATGAAAATCAAAGAAGAGTTTAACTCTTGCTTTACCTTAAAACATGGTTAGAAGGGAAAATGGGGCTCCAGCTGGTGCTGTCCACGCTTCAGTCGTTCACACCCACAAAATAAAGTTGTTCGTTTTGAAATTTTGGAAGGTGGGAATCGATCTCCTAAGCAAGGGGATTCTAACGGTATATTATTTGTGGCATTTGGAGCTCGTTTGGATGTTCAACAATGGAGGAGAAGGGGGCGGTTTGGGCTAGGTTTCAAAATCGCCATAGCCAGGGAAATGAAGAAGAGGATTCTGCGCAGAAGAAAATCGTGGGGGAGTAGGGTATGGTACAGTAGCTTTTTACTTTTAGCCATTTCATTGCCTTGTTAATTGTTTTATCTTTTGTGCATAAGGAGAGAATTAATAGGGTGTGAGAGAGAGCAATAAATCGGCCCGCTCACAGCCCATACAGGTTTTGAGTTTTTATTTTTCAAAAGGGGACACAACAACTTGGGTTTATTACACTCTCACCCCACAACCTACCGTTTTGACGGTTTTACTAACTGGTACCCGTTTTTCAGAATTTTCTCGTTTAATTAATTTTATTGGCTCTAGACCTTCATTAATATTTATTAATGACCATTTAATTAATTATAATTACTACGAGTCTATTTAACCCGTTTAAAGTCACGTTTTCCCGGTTACCTCGAAAAACGCACTTTAATGTTCATTAGTGTTTTTAATCCATTTTAAGGATTGGTTTTCTTCGGGATTTGTTCCCTAATATTTATTTAGACTTAATTAAGCCTTTAGAATCCTTATCTTATGCTAACCGAGGTCTTATACCTCCTATGGTTGTTTAACGCTTATTTAGCGTTTTACGCTTTTTAAGCGTTTCTTTATTTCTTTTGGATTTATTTTTCCTTACCAATATTACTTAATCATTATTAGGCTCTTAAATACCCATTAGGATAATTTAATCGCCATATTTAAGGTCGGGGTATTTCACTTAGAAAGTTTTCTCTTACATTAGTTGATCACCTAGAGGCATTAGAAACTGTAAACGATGAACTTTTGGAAGAAAATGAAAAATTGAGAAAAACCTCGGATAAAAGCAAGGTAGACAATCTCATGAGGGCACCCACGAAATTACAAAGTGATTATAGTGAAATTCTCTCCGCTCATGAAAAATTGAAGCATGAAAAACAACCTGAAATCGATGAATTGATTGTTGCTCTTAACACTAAAGAAAAGGAACTAGCTACCATCAAAGAAAAATATTCTAAGATAGATGTTGTTTCTAAGACACCCATGAGGAGAAGCAAGCGACAGGTCAGATACCGGTCAGAGACCAGTCGTAGAGATGTCTGCAGCTTATGCAGACAACCTGGTCATCATGAATCCAATTGCTATAAAACGTGTTTTATGAGGCATTGGCAACTCAAGAAACTAGGACTAAAATGGGTAGTCAAAAATGATCTTATAACATTTAATGGTGGAAATGGGTCCAACCTTTCTATGGACCCTAACCCCACACCACTAACGTGTTAAGTGCGGAATCGAGTGAGAATGGACCCCTGCTGGTACATCGACAGTGGGTGCTCTAAACACATGACAGGAGACAAAAAGAAGTTCTTCTCACTCGAACCAGGGAGCTAAGGAACTGTCTCCTTTGGCGACAACAAGAAAGGAAAAATCATCGGTGTAGGTAAGGTTGGTATTACATCTGATTATGTCATAGATAGTGTAAACCTAGTTCATGGTTTAAAATTCAACTTGCTTAGTGTTTCTCAAATTTGTGATAAAGGCAATTCAGTTCACTTCTATCCTACACATTGTAGTATAGTAAGTCAGAACAATGGCAAAGAGTTGTTAAAGGGAAAAAGGTGGAAAAATGTTTATGTAACTAGTTTGGAGGATATTGACAGTCCTAATCTTCCATGCTTGACTGCTTCAATAGATGACTCTACACTATGGCATAAAAGACTAGGGCATGTAGCACTTCCTTGTTAAAGAAACTTGTAAAGAAACAGTTGGTTAAAGGTCTTCCTGAGATCAAGAAATCTGAGACCAGTCTTTGTGATACTTGTGTTAGAAGCAAACAAACTAAGATTCTTTTAAGTCAAAGAACTTAGTTAGTACATCCAAGCCACTTGAATTACTTCACATGGACTTATGTGGACCCATGAGAATCAAAAGTTTTGGAGGAAATTGGTATGTATTTGTAATTGTTGATGATTACTCACGGTTCACTTGGACACTCTTTATTGCTTCCAAAGAAGAAGTCTTTGAGAAATTTCTATCCTTTGCAGGAAAAGTCCAAGTACAACTCAACCTCAAGATCAACACTCTTCGGTCTGATCATGGGTCAGATTTGGGAATCACCAATTCATGGATATGTGTAGACAACATGGGATTAGTCACACATATTCGGTACCAAGAACACCCCAACAGAATGGGGTAGCTGAGCGAAAGAACAGAACACCACAAGAGGTTGCCAAGGCCATGCTATTGGGAGCAATCTTCCCCAAGCCTTATGGGCAGAAGCAGTGGCAACTGCATGCTACATCACAAATAGGATGCTCATACGACCTATCCCCAACAAAACTCCCTATGAGTTAATCAAGGGAAGAAACCAAACATAAGTCACTTCAGGACCTTCGGTTGCAAATGTTATGTCCACAACAATGAAAAGAGTCCCATTGGAAAGTTTGATGGCAGAAGTGATGTGGCCATCTTCCTTGGATACTCTGAAAGAAGCCGGGCATACAACATATACAACAAAAGGACACTGAAGGTGGAAGAAAGTGTGCATGTGGTCTTTGATGAGGCTGACATACTCAAGATCAAGAAATATGACGAAGATGAAGAACTTGGATTTGATCTAGTTGATTATGATCACACAGATAATCCCAAGGATGAATCACCGACTGAAGAAAACTTGCCCGAAAGGTCAGTGATAGGTCAACAACAGGTCGACGAAGGAAACAATGATGTCGAGGATCCTCTGTCTCCTTCAACCATTCATTAATCTTGTGCCTTGTACAAAAATCATCCATTAGAGATCATATCAGACATATCCAAAGGAACTCAGACAAGAGCACAAACTCGAGATCTCCTAGCTTTCTCAGCGACAGTCTCACCCATCAAGCCCAAGAACATCAAGGAAGCTCTTTGAGATTCAGACTGGATCAATGCAATGCAAGAAGAACTAAACCAGATTGAAAGATGCAAAGTCTGGCATCTTGTGCCTCGTCCTACTCATCAAGCAGTACTTGGCACAAAATGGGTCTTTAGAAACAAGCTAAATGAAATGGGAGAAGTTGTTAGAAACAAAGCTCGTCTGGTAGCTCAAGGATATCATCAACAAGAAGGAATAGACTGCCAAGAAACCTTCGCTCCAGTAGCAAGGATGAAGTCTATCAGATTACTAATGCATTTGTTGCACACAAAGGAATCAAACTCTTCCAACTTGACATTAAAAGTGCCTTCCTAAATGGGTATGTCAAAGAGGAAGTGTATGTTGAGCAACCTCCAGGTTTTGAGACACAAGAAGGAAAAGACATGGTACTTAAACTTGACAAAGCTCTTTACGGGCTCAAACAAGCACCAAGATCATGGTATGATCGCTTGTCCTCCTACCTATTGGAAAACCACTTCAAAAGAGGTAAAGTAGACAAAACTCTAATTGTTTACAACAACAAAAGAGATTTCATAATTGTGCAAGTATATGTTGATGATATAATCTTCGGAGCCTCTGATGAGAAATATTGCAAAAATTTTGAAGCATTGATGAAAAAGGAATTTGAGATGAGTGATCTGGGAGAATTGAAGTGCTTTCTAGGACTTCAATTCAAGAAAATGACGAAGAGACTATCATATCCCCAAGACAAATATGTAAAGGATTTGCTGAAGAGATTTGGAATAGAGGAATGTAAGACGTTTGACACACCAATGGCAGTCAACACCAAGATGGGCATCATGACTGGTGACCGACCGGTTGACCAGCGATCATACAAAGAGATGCTTGGTTCTCTACTATATTTAACGGCTAGTAGACCTGACATTATGTATAGGGTTTGCTTATGTGTCAGGTTTCAAGCAGATCCAAGAGAAAGTCACCTCACAGCTGTAAAAAGAATCCTGCATTACTTAAAAGGAACCATGAATCTTGGTCTCTTTTATCCTAAGTTCACTAATTGTAACGTTGTAGGATTTTCAGATGCAGACTATGGAGGATCTATCATAGATAGATAGAGCACTTCAGGAACAACATTTTTTGTTCGGTCATGTCTGATTGCATGGGGATCAAAGAAACAACAAAGTGTTGCAATCTCAACAGCTGAATCTGAATACTTTGTTGCGGCAAGTTGCTGTGCTCAACTCCTATGGCTTAAACAACAAATTGGTGATTATGGCGTCAAAACAGGTACATTACCAATTATGTGTGACAATACAAGTGCCATCGCTATTTTCGAAAATCCTGTGCATCATTCTCGTACCAAACATATTGACATTAGACATCACTTTCTTAGAGATTGTTGTGAAAAGGAATTAGTTGGTTTAAAGTATATTTCTACTGAGGACCAACTAGCTGACATCTTTACTAAGCCATTAAGTAGAGAAAGGTTTACTAAGATTGTTCATGATCTTGGAATGATATTCATTGATCACAATTAAACTGTCTTTTATTTCCCATGACATGTCACCGACATGTGAGCAACACCTGTTATATTGTCGTTCAGTAGTCAACGATCAGTTTAATGCATAGAAATTATGTCAAACGACTACTTGAAACAGATTTGTCATTTTCCACAACAAGTGAGATTAGTTTAGAGAAGTTCTAATGAATAGAAATGGGAAAAATTCTCAACGGATCGCTGACAACCATCACAACCGCTGCCTGTTATGAATAGTACTGTTAGGACATGTCAGCGAGTGGACGAGGAGCGGTCGCCGACCGTTACTCGATATCTATAAAAGGGCGACGAGAGTTCCTCTCTTGTCACACTATTGCCCTCATTCTCCCTAAACTCTCAGAGCACTCACACAATTCTCTTCTCTCTTACAACACTCTCGTGAGATTTAGTGCAAAAATCCCCGCCTCACAGCAACTCTAAAGATCTCTATAGCAAAAGGTTCATAAAAACTCTAGAAATCCTTCGATTTATAAATGGCACCAAAATCCTCTCTCCGCAAATCTACACTCAAAGAATCTTCTTCAGGACAAGTGGCCGACATGAGATCGACAGAAGCTCACAGAGAATCGCCGCCCCCCTCGCCTTTCCAAAGATCTAGAAGATCAACTTGTGCGTAGGGTAACTGACGAGGGTGAACTTTTACAAGAATAGGTACACTATTTAAACCACCATTTTCCCAAGCTTCATCATCTTATTCAAACTGAAATCCTCAAGCCAAAAAATACTCCAAATTCCTACCACCATAGAAAAACCAAAAATGTCATCTCAAAATCCTTCACCAAAAATCACCACTAAACACTCCAAAGCTAAAAATCCTAAGAACCTTTCTACTGCCACAACGAGTCGCATCACTCGTGTGACTCATGCCTCTCAATGTACCAAAGATCAAATGAAAGCTCCACAGAAAGCCCATTCCACACCAGAGAAGGCAACTCGAAGATTGCAATTTAGCGACGAAGAAGAAGCCACTCCTTCAGCTGTCGCACGAGTTGTCGTCCATCAGCTGGTGGAAGATGAAGCTCAAAGTGACGAAAAGTCACAAGAGGAGGTCTTGCCAACAGAAAATACACAGGAAGAAGGTGTGACGGCACCAGATTCTGAAGAAGAAACTGGTATCATCCCCCAGACAATAATACCTGTCGACGACAGGTCACCGACGCCTCAGCAACAGTCTCAAGAAAAGGGAAGCAACACAAAGTCGATATCCCCAGTCATCTATACGCTCCAGGAGCGCGAGCATCTGAAGAAGGCAAAAGGTAAGGAGAAGATGGCTACAACACCACAACCTCTACAGCTCGAGGAGCTCTTTCAAGATGTTGTCAAACCTTCATCACCTCAAACCTCACATCTGAAGAAACTCAAGGAACCAGAACCGACGTTGATCAAGGCAGAGAATGTCAATGACATGTCCTACCCTGTCTTACCAAAGACATTGAACCTGGAATGGATGGACAAGATGGGTCTAGGAGAGATCCAAAAGCTGTTGGAGTACCAAGGATGGGTAGATTTCTTTCAAAAACCCATCACCGTCTACACAGAACTGCTCAAGGAGCACATGCGCTGTCTTGGACCACTCCAAAGTGACGACGATGACTATATCATTTCACGGGTTCAAGACACCGAAATCACCATCTCCAAGTCTTGGATCTCTAAGACTTTTGGCTTAAATCAGAAGGATTGATCGTTCAAAAAGAAACATCATGGAATGACCTAGGACATCTGGGAGGAAGAATGGTAAACTTGCTCAACAAAGGAGCAACAATGAAGAACTTTCCTACAGCTGAAATGCCAATACACGACAAAGTTCTCTTTAGTCTGCTCACCCACAACATCACTCCAAGAAATCAACGAACCCACATTGTCAACGAGAGAGGCGTAAAGTTACTCTACGCTCTCAAGACCAAGGAGAAGATTGACCTTCCCGCCATGATTCTCCTCACTCTTGATGAAAGTAAACATGTCAACCAGGGGTTAGTACATGGGGGAGTAGTAACAAAGGCTCTACTGGAAAGTGGTGTGGACACCAACGGGGTCCACGAATGTACGCAAACCGCTCAAGACAGCATTTGCTCAGAGATGTTGTCAAAATTGGGTATAAAAACTAAGGGAGATCAGTTAGTGGTTGTCCAAAAGCAAACCAAGAGTGAGGGTTCAAGGTCAGAACCTCGTCTAACGGCAAGAGCATCAGCACTCAAGAGGAAGAGGAGTCTCTCACCGGTCCACGACTCGTCGGGGACCAGTCTGGATACCTTAACTACAGATATTCTGAAGAGGGTGAGAGTTACTCTCACAGCTGTGCAGGCTGTCTCCTCTGAACCAAGTGTTCATAACATGGTTCAAGGAGCAATAGATTTTATAGATTCTCACATAGCCTGAGTGTTCATTGTCTCATAGAGACTCAAGTGAAACCGTGAGAGTTAGATTTAGGATTAGATTTTTCTTTTCCATCAAATGCTTTATTTGTCGTTGACTATCTATTTCAAAGTACCTTTTGATATCAATGAAAATGCAAGTGGTTTTTGTATACTTGAATGCTTATGATAGGTACGAAATAATTTATTGTATTGGTTGCTTCTTCCTTGATTAAAAATTGTAAAATGATCTGAGATATTTAGTCTCATCCATTTCACTAATCCAATCTCGGCCCTTGACACCTAAAAAGCATACAAATATAGCCCTCAAGACGTAGCACCTCATTTATTAGCACTCACCGATCAGTCGTTGAGCATATCCAAAGAGTCTATAAAAACTTGCCCACTCCATCTGTCACTCATACCCAGTCCTTCACATGTCACACAATGGCACAAACTCCACAAAGTTCATCCAGTTCGAATGAACAAACAGTGCACTCCATAATTCGCAAGTTTATGGCCACTAAACATCCAAAGAAATACGTCGCCCAAAGCTATGTTCAACCAGACTCCAATTCACTTACAGCTTGGTCTATCACCTGAAGTGTAACTCTATCACATACACGTTCTCCACACTGCATAGATTTCACCATAGAATCTGATGAGTCTGACCTTTCTACCACAACTGAATCACCTTTGATCAATCCTACCACAGCGAAACCTTCTTGGATCAAAGCCGCCTTTTCGGAGGATGAACCTTTTGGCCCAGAGGATTATGAATGGGATACCCAACTACGTCACTCCATCTAGATTGTCTTGATCATGTTTTGCAGTTTATACTCTATGGAATGTCATGGCCTTTACAACATCTTATGTCGTGTAGTTGCTCCCTATTTTGCTGTATGGCAAAGGGGGAAATAAAAGTATATTTACTTGTGAGAGTACTTGTGAGACTATGTCTATCTTCCTTGTATTATGTATCATCTGAATAAAAACTTTATCTACTTCGGTCATAGTATAACATAAAAGTTGTCACTTATTTTGCATAAAAGCTGTCACTTATTGTTATCATTCGTTAAAGTTATTTTTCATACTTAATACCCTTAACAAACTCAGAGGGAATCCTTCTTAGGGGGAATCTCTCAATTTTTGAATTGCCAAGTACATACAAGTGTATAGGTTTCCATCATCAAAAAGGGGGAAATCGTTAAGACAAGATCCTTTAGTTTTGATGATAGCAAACCTTGTATTGTCTATCTAATGCGTTTGTCAAGATTCATGATTCAGATAGACAGGTGAATAAGTGTCTTAGCACCAAGGTTGCAAGCGCACTTAGGTCATGAGTGGCTTAGCACGCAAGGTTGCAAGCGCGCTCAATCCACAATATGTGCCCAACCAGTCGGGAACTTGTCTGCGAGAGCTCCGAAGAACTTCTAGCACAGACAACCAGTCAAACACTGCACGAAGATATCTCTCATGCTTAAAGATGAAAATGAAAGACAGAAGACTACAAGGGATCGACACATTCAGATAAAGCACATACATCCACTTAGGCAACTTGGTCACGACAAGCACACGACAAAAGGAGAAGTTCATTAATGCACAAGATAACAAAGCTATAAATGAACATCATTACATAGCCGTAATGAATTCAGAAGAGGGCATTTACGAGCATTTAATGAACCAGACAGAATCAGGCAAGTAGGGCACACAAGTCGTGATCGACCTATCAAGAGGGTTACCTCCAACTTGACCAACCATAAGGCGACACGTGGTCCAAGCCTCCAGATCAAGTTGAAGAATCTCTGCAAGTCTAGTGTGGTTGTTATGTAAATAATCAAAGTTGTAGTCGATCCCTTGAAGTCTAGGGATTAATAGGACGGTAGTTACATCCTAACAAATGTGTATATATACTTGCATTTATTCCATAAGTAAGTAAGCCTGTATGAGAGAAAAACATAGAGATAATCTGGGCAAGTGTGGATCAGACTTAGGAGTGTGTGTAAGTGCTAGAGAGTTGGTGAGCTAGATAGGACTGGGTTAGAGTATCAATACATTGGGTATTTGATAGAACGATAGGTCGGGGAACGGTCGGTGAACCGTAGGCCGATAGTCAGGAGAGGGTTGACGACTTTAGGGGTAAAGTCAAACTGTCCCGGGAGTCCGCGTGTGGGGCAAGGGAGGTTGAGTGAATTTTGTGTGTGTAAATTCTCAATCGAAATGTGTTTTCCAGTTTAAGTTTATCTCTCGTCCCTTCCTAAACTATCAAGTTTTATTAGAGTCCATGATACGTATACGACAAGTTGGAGACACATCAGGAGCGCTTGCTGGTTTCATTTAAGCAGGGGTTTTTGTCTTTTCGCAAGAAACACTCCTAATTTTTCTGGTTTGCCACTATTTATCAACCGGGCCTGTTTTCTAGATTTTTTTTCGTTTCTTTAATTTAATGATTCTTAGACCTTAATTAATGCTTAATTATAGTTATATGATCAACTATAATTTTTACAAGTCCATTAAACCACTTAAAGTCACATTTCCAGGTTTTCTCGAAAAACATGCTTTAGGACTTCATTTGTGTTTTTAACCCACTATATGGATTCATTTTCTTCGGGAATTGTTCCCACATATTATTAGTGTATAACTAAGTCTTAGGAATCCATCTAGGACCCTATTTGAGGTCATATGCCTCCTATGGTTGCGTAACGCATGTTTTTACGTTTGTGCTTTTTAAGCGTTTTCTCCTTTCCTTTGGTTTTACTTTCTTCACCAAAGTTCTTTAGGCATCAAGGCCTCTAAATCTCAGAATCGAACAATTAATCATCATTTTTAAGTCAGGGGTAATTCAATCTAGCCCCTTAAAGAACTTTACCCTCAAATTGATGAGTCTAATATTGTTAGTCACATAGGCATCCTATGCTAAGGTCATAGTATCTATATAACCTTACCGACTCCACCGGTCTGTCTTGATGTATACTACACATCCACACAACATGTCGTTGCATGTATATCAATCAAAATACTCTTTTGTATTCTCTCCATGGGGTCGGTCCGAAGACAAGAAGGCACTACAGTCCTCGAATCCCATATCAAGTAATCCACATTGTGATCCCGCAGGTACCGGTCACGCTGAACACTTACACTTTCTGGTCCACGGCCGATTCATGACTAATGGGCACTTACGCTCTCTGGCCCACGGTTCCTTTGGTTGTCTTGATCAAAACGTTCACACATATAGATATCCTCAGGCACTCTAGGTCATCCAGACACAGGACTTCTCTACGTCCCGTTGCCCTTGGAAAAAACAAAACACACACCCCACCGTTCTACCGGTCATCTCGACTTAAGACCGCAATCATCGGCCAGTGGTAGTGGTTTTAAAACTAGTCCTCACTCCCACCATTCTCCCGGTCATCAAGACAAAGGACCGCAGCCCTCGGTTAGGTGGTAGTGGTCTCAAACTAATCCTCATTCTCAGGTTTGAAGGAAAATCCTTTTTGCAAATACCAATTGAAAATCCTTTTTGAAAACTCAATACGACTCCAAATCCAATTTATGCTAATAGCATCTATTCTTAACATGATTACTTGTGACCACTTACAGGGAGCTTAAAAATCATTCAACCCTGATGTGATCAGCATCAGTGTTGAACTATCCTTCCACCCCAATTTGTGTTCAGTTTCCCTTGATCGCTAGCAAATCAAGTTCGACTTCCCACTTCAGTTTCAAACAAGCAGATAATTCAATCATTCCCTATTTTCTATCTTTTAATCTTTCTAGTCATAATCAAAAAGCAATACATTTCCCAATTATGGAACCAATCATCAACCAATCCATGAATCATTCTCAATTTACCTCAAATCAATCACTTAGGGAATTCAATTCCCACTAGGTTCTATATCGGTTTCATACCGATTTATACATCATAATATTACCATATTCGGTCTCAAATAACATATACCATAGAGATTCTCATTCCCCTGAGTTTCTCTACTCCTTTTCACTTGTATTCTCACACCAGAGTTAACATGGTAGGTATGTTTATATCAATGGTATTCACATCTCCTGTGCGTAATAACCATAATTAGATTATGAATGAATACATATGTTTATGTAACACACGTACCAATCATCAAAACAATTTCTTTTGTGCTATGCACACTGTAGTTTACGTACTTAATACGTGAAACATACGCTAAGCGGTTTTTTGCTCTACCCCCCTTAAAAGGGATTACGCCCACGTAATCTACCATATGTCATCATTGAACATTGGTCTAAGGCATTCAGCCGTCATGGAGTGTTTTAGCTTCCATGCGGTCTATTATACAATGTTCTTTGGTCAAAGGGTCTTAACCATATTGACGGTTTAGTCCCTACACCAAGAATTCTCATTGGAGTTTGTTTAACTCATAACCGGGTTCGGTTCTAACCTCTCGGGCTTTAAGGCATTGATAATTAGCTATTCACTCGTATTCACTAGGTATATTAAACCTTAGAATTATGGCCCATTAGCTTCTGCTGCGTGACCTGATAACTTTAGAGCTTCATTTGCCCTTCTCGTTATTCTTAATGTATTGTACATATCCCTTTTATCCCTTTTCTCTTGGGAATAGGGTCTCTCAATCGACGTGTGGTATTTCTTACAGTATGCGAACTCGATGAGTTTTAGATTTTCTATCCGGTTCTCTGGGAATCTATTGTGCATACCACTGCGTACCTTCATGATTACTCACTTGGTTCTTCTGACTTGCTGTCGGTTGAGGTCTAGCTACAACCTAGTGTGTAGTGCTTCCTCTGTTATTAGTGGCTTCAGAATTAAGCTCACTTATCTGGTTCTGTACAAGTGTTCTCTCATTTGTACGACCTTGCATTTCATAGGCATCGGTCCTTATAATGTTTGTAAGGTTCTTTCCGCTTTTATTGCGGTGGACTTCACTTGTTGTGATTGTAGGTATGTCCAACGCTCTTCGTGTCTCTTTGGCCCATGGTCGCACGGTTTGTTCTAGGTTTTCACTTAACTAGCTTGCGCCATGTTCGTTGGTATATTTTCACGTCTTCCGTATCTAGTACGGGTTGGTTATTTAACAATCAGATACTCTTGTCCCAAAGCTTGTTGCTTCACTTATCAAGTTGATCCACTAGGTATACGCTTTCAGTTTCCTATAGGAGTGAATAATGCGTAACCTGTGAGTTCCTTCATCACATGGTACAGATTACTGGATTTACTGCCCAGTCTATCTACCATCTCTTGTTTTTCATCTCCACTGAGTATAACTCATTATTCCGTTGGTTCTCCATATAATTGCTTGACAGTACTCATATAATGGTTGCTTGCTGCGCACCATGTTCTCATTGATTATAGAGTGCTGATTTACATGGCCTCCGCTACTATGTTAGCTTCCGCTCATGTACTTCCACCATTCATACTATGGTTCACCATTTACTTGGCTGATTACAGAATACGCTATCATTTAAGTCCCTATGCTCCTTGAGCGTCGTTCACTCTACAATTCGCATTGTACACATACTGTGTTTGCTTCTAAACCGACTACTCTTTCGGTTTTCGACAATTTCTATAATAGCTTCTTTCTTCATACTTATCTTGGAATCACTATTTCTTGTTCAAATTGTTCCTTAGCAATGACCACATACTCAAGCTTCAATATATTAATAGGTGAAAGCCTTTTTCCGGAGGATCCACCTAACCACTGCTCCAGTGGTCTCACGATAACGAGAGGTATCCCCACTCTTAGAGTAGTAGTTCGTTCTCCGCTCTATTCCTTTATATAAAATAATTTCTCTTCTCTTACTGGTGTCATTCCTGGTAGTTCTTCTTATGACTCTCTATAGGTTTTTGCAACTATTTGGATCTACATATCGTAGTTGGTTCACGGCTTATAAGCCACGTTGCCTCGAGCTCTGCCCATTGTAGGTTGTTCACGCTAGATTTTACTACTTCGTATACCATCAAATGGTTTGGAGGTAGTGCTGGGCTCCATGACAAAGTCGTTGCATCGCTTCCGTTCATGGGAGGCCCTTTAGGTATTATCAGGTTGCCTTCTGGCAATTTAAGGTACCTTCAGTTAAGTGGATTTCCTTCGGTGGTTTAACCGAGTATTTGTTTTAGCTCTTGTGTTTCTATCACGATATTTCGTTCAACTGTTGTTGACTCAGGCACCTTTCAAGGATTATTCCTGGGTGTTGCCGAGTTACGCCATCTCGTCTATCTTGTATTTATGGGTATGTTCGGTTAACTACACCGCCTTACGGTACCGTATTTCGAACTTTCTTGTTTAGAATTGTAATGTCTCCCGTCTCAGGTAGACCATTAATGCTTCCTTCTTTGAGTTCTTAGCTGGGTTTGATATCCTCTTTAGTGAAGAACAATATTTCCCGGTAGCCTTGGTGATTGTTTGGGAATTCTATCCCGTTTGTTGAACATTGACGTGTCCATGTTAGGCATTTGCCTTACTTTTTTTAGGCTGGGTATTTGAAATAACCCAAACCTTAATATATTAATGAACTATCTAATTAGGATATACTAAGGCTAGAACGTGCCTTAGAAACATTAGAAGAAGTGTTAAACAACAATTTACACCAAAACATGCTTTAGGAACAATTAGAGCAAAAGGTGTTTTAAAGAGTATAAATAAATTAGGGAACTACCAATAAGTTCCCAAGATATTTCAAATGTGAAATACCTCTAAGATTAGTAATACACGTTAAGCGAAATTAGCGTTTAAACCGAAAACGTACCTTAGAGCACAAAATGTGCTTTAAAGAAAAATGTGCTTTAAGCATGTATACATGGAACTAAAAGGCTAATGAGCCTAAATACCAATAAGGAATAAGGGAACAACAATTAAATGGTCATAGGAGCCATAGCGTATACACATAAATTAAGTATACAAGTCCACACAAAAACCGGTACTAAGCTGACGAATGTCAAGGAGAAACCACTAAACGACTTGGTTTAAATTGGAATTAGCAACATGCTATTTCATGAACAAGGTTTCTAAAGGTTGTAAATATATTATGGAAACATTTAAACTAGCCAAAACAAATTGCATAATCAATGTGAACCCGGAAGCACATTAAATGGTGTTTTAAGGCATTTTTGGCTATGTAACATACCTAACACATGGTATAAGTCATTATGAACGAGTTTAATTCATCAAATTTTACATAAATACAAGGTAAAACAAAAAAAGAATAAGATCAAATGAGCCTTAAGCCTGCCGACCTCCAATGGTGAGTCACCAAGGACAAAAATGCTTTATTCTTACTATTTCAACAACCAAGACTTCTTTGAAATGCCAAATCATCTTGTACCCTTAGTGAATCATTAATCAGACTCTTACCTGTCAAATGAGAGCTCCCAAATTCGTAGCTCATCCTCTTTTTGAAGAAACAACACAAAAAAACTCCATGTTCTTATATTTAAGCCTTAAAGAACACCTTGTCTTGTAGAAATCATAACTTTCTCGTCCTAGCTCCAAATCATAAGCTTGATAGCTCGTTGGAATCCTCTCTTCAAGAGATTTACAACCATAGCTCATGAGCCCTCAGATTCGCAGGAAAACCTATAAAGAAGTGACTTTGATTCTCGAGGTAAAACATTGCCTTCTTGAAAACTTCTTGTTCTTTGGTTTTTGTTACAGCCGATTGGCATGGGATACTAACCCATCTTATTCTTCATCTTGTTGTATAATTTTGGAGCCAATTTCTCTAGCAAATTGCTGTCAAAATTTCTAAGGAAAACAAGCTTAATATTAAGCTAAAGGTTAATATACAAGGTAAATCCTACAACTACCTATTTCAAGGTTCTAATTGTTGATATATAAATGATCTAACATATTGTTCATCTTATTATTTATTTCCAAATTTTTGGTGATTAATATTCAGTTTTTTGCTTATTAAAAGTTAATGTTTATTAAATCTAAGAATAGATTTATACTCCTTATGATATAACTATCATAATATACAAGAAAAATTCATAAACTATGGTTTATATTATGGCCGAAAATTAAGGGTATTAATTGAATTAGAAAAAAAATATATCTAACTTAGTTAAATTAAAGGAATTAGTGCAATTAAGAGTAATATGTAAAATTTAAGAAGTTTTAGTACCTAATGGTGATTACCAAAAATATATGAGGTCAATATGGAATTTTTGAGAGTTTAGATGATGAGAAAATAATTGTAGAATTAAGTTTACAATTTATAAAGAGTTTATAAGTGTTATAAGGAATTTTTAAGGTTTTTGGTATAATTAAGGTTAATAAAAGATGGTATATATATACTATAACATTAGATAATTAAATCTGGTGATTTAGAGATGTTTGAAATGATTTTTGATGTTCAAAAATCTGTAGATAAATTAGTTACGAAAATTAGAAATTAATTAGAGTTAAATTGGTTAATAAATGAGTTAGGATAAAGGAAAAGACCACAAGGGTAAAATGGTAATTTCCCTGGTCAAACGTGGTCAAACTTGGTCAATGACAGTTTGTAAAATTTTTAGAGGAGCTAGAATAAAATTTGTAGCAAAAGATTAGATATTAAAAGGATATAGAAATAAAAAGTTAAGTTAAATTAACTTTAGGGGTGTTATTGTAAATAATGGAAAGTTATGGGGTTTGACCATAAAAGACTGGTCAAACTTGGGTATGTTTTGGTAATTGACCAAAAGTATTAAAGAAATTAATTAAGTAAGACTTTGGAGGAAATTAGAAATAAAAATAACAAGTTTAGAACTTATTAAGAGTAAAATGGAGATTTAGAGAAAACAATGGGTAAGTAATGTAAATAACACATTTTTATGTGTTTAAGAAGGTTAAGGAAATTAAATAAAGAATTTAGAAACAAGTTATAAAAGAAACAGAGTTAAGGCGGGTTTAAACGAGACCCGTATATAAATTAAGGTATACGAGGGGTATACCCGTAATTTAATAAGTATAGGAGAAATCAATACTTAAAGTATTTTTAATGAAAATACAAGTTATATTGGAAAAAGAAATAAATACGTATGATACGGAGTATCATACGGACGTATACAAAAATTTTGGTGTACATGAATAGTACTTGTATACGTGAATAGTATACGTATACGTGAAAAGTAAATACGTATACATGAATAGTAAATACGTATACATGAATAGCAACTACGTATATATGAATAGTCAAATACGAGACGTATACGTGAATAGTAAAATATGTATACATGAATAGTGAAATATGGTGAATAGTAAAATACAAGGCCGTATAAATGAATAGTAGAATACAAGACCGTATAAATGAATAGTGAAATACGGATGAATAGTGAAAAAATACGAAAACCTAATACAAGGTCTGTATAAGTCTAAAGTTGCTAACTGTGCAACTAAATAACTACTAACGACGTTAGTATGTTAATGAATTAGAATTGAGCTTGGAAACGCTCCTAAATGAACGAACCCGTTTAACGGTATACTATTATACCCGGGTTAACTAGGAAGAGGTTTTAAGTTGACAAGAGAAACCAAATTAGTTCTAAGACACAGGATACTATACTAGTTCTGGTTACAGATCTAGATAGTCAGAGGTGTCGGCGGATTAGGCGAACGAGGGATTAAGAGCTAGCCAGTCTCCGGTGTACGGTATGGGATTCTTGTAGTTGTTGTGCTAACGAGGTGTAACACCCCAACCACACGTACCTTAACAACACATGCAGCGGAAACTCAACTCATCTCATTACTTATTTCAATGGTGTTACACGCCGTTAACCACCCACGTGGCCAACAAGGCTAATACATGTACTTTGTATCGGTCTGATGGACTAGACTCCCGAGCAACTACACGTTACATTTGCTTCCCTTAACAACAACCCATATACTTATTACATTCCAACCGTACCGAGTATTTACAAACTAATGCCGATAACAATTTCGGTCTTACTACGCCTACCAATGCTCACGCCATTTAAATGGCTACCCATGTATAAACATCTACCCCGTCCTACTCTCGAACGGCTTCCAGCTCCTTGAACCTGAAATAGAAAAGGAGAGAAAGGGTGGCCCCCAAGGGGCTCAGCACCTTTGCTGGTATGGTAATCCGCAGCCCACATGCTACCGGGCCACGCACAACTAATTGTCGTCTTAGCATGCACTTGATTATATTTAAATCATGCATACAAGCCACAAACATACAACACATAACATTCTCCTCAATGGGCTCAACCTATAACCAACACATCCACACTTAACAAATCATCCAATGATTCCTTTAACCCTAGAGTGGCTCTCCTCTAAAACGGAGCTACTTCCTTAATGAACGACACGTACCCACTAATCGGGTTATCCTTAAACGCCTCTTGTCATAACTGGGATTCATTTCCATGATCCACACACTCCATATCTTACAACACATCTCATTCCTCACATAACAAACATAACCAAACCTTTCTTGTTTCGGCGCACACCTGATAACATCGTATTCATTTTAGGCACCTAACGTATACATATCATAGCATAGGAAGGGAAATTGCCTAGCACAATATCAACACAAACACCATAAGATCGGTTCACACAAGGAACCTTCCACCATAGTTAGTATATATATAGTGAGCCTAGAGATTATTGTCAACCTCATGCTAAGCTCGTTACCAACCTCGTTACCGTCCAGTTATATCGAACGGTTAACTTAAACCCAAGGTGTGTCGGATATAGTAATCCCAAGCACACCGAAATAACATACGTATGCCCCTGTGGCCCGACGTGAGAGTAACTAGCTTTGGATAAGCTAAGGGAAGGTAGAAACCAAATTGGAATACCACCTATACATACACCAAGAGAGCCGAACTGGATATGATATCGACTCCCGTCCATCACACGCGTGGCCGGAACAACCGGACTCCTCACCCCCCATTAGTACACATACACTTAATAATAAGTAGTTAGATCCATTATGGAGCCTACCACATCCACACACCATACGGTATCATAACCGAGTTAAGCACACAAGGGAGGTTCACACACTTGCATACAAACAACAATGTCCAACTAACTCACACATAGCCGTGGTTAGCACGTTCCCAAGGTTTGGGCCGCCAACTCCGAATACCGATCGCTCATGTGTTCCTAGATTTGGTTAGCTAAGGTTTAACACATATTTGAGGTTAAATGGTATCGGAGGCCAAATTCGCCACATAGATGAATACTATAAACTCATTACATGTTTTATCTTACAAGGTGGCAAACACTCAGTAAAACATATTGGCATACAAGCCGGTGTAATCCGGTAGGACACAGGTTGCAAGAAAACCATACCTGTCACCGGAGTCCACTTTACCACGTCCACTTATGTTCCTCGAGCAATTCTCGAACAACTGATAACATTACATGTACTTTTATTAACATCGGGGTAGCATGATTATTTAATGTCTAATGCTTATAAACTTTTCCCGTTAACTTAGTTACATAACTTCACTCTTTAACTTGTTTTACTTTTACATTCAATACAACTTTTTACCCACTTAATGTCATTATAACTCACCTAACATGTCCTTAACAACTTTATAACTTCATTACTAATCAATCCCCATCATTACATATCATTTCAAACCTTAACCCATGTTTTTGGTCCGACCGGACTTACCGACCGGACTTGTCCATGTCCGGTCGATTCCAGAACACATTTCCGCCAAAATTTTCTACTCCGACCGACCTTGTAAGTCCGGTCCTATGTCCGGTCCATTCCAGAAACTAATTCTCGCAGGGTAAACTGGGCCCGACCGAACTTGCAAGTCCGGTCGCAAGCGGTCTGCCCAGATCTTTGTTTTCCTTTTTACATTCAACTCCAAACTTCACCCCATATATCCTAGTATACCCTAACTCATTTGGGCACTTCAAACACACCTTAAGATATCCTTAAACACTCACAAAACTCTTTTTCTAATTCCTTAAACCTTTACTTATATCTTCACAAAATTTCTAACACTTACAATGTTTTCTCCTAGTTTTACAAGTGGTGTTTCATCCTTAATAACCTTTATACCAAAGTGTTTCCTCACCATCATAACATCATCTCCCAAGCATCTTCTCTTACTAACCAAATCTTCTCTTTCACAACTCCTTAAAGTTCCTTTCTCAAACCTTATCTATACATTATTCCCACCTTGCACATCACATAACCTAAACCTTAAACAAACTTCTTCAAGACTTTAATACATTCTCAAAACACACATTGAATTCCTAGAACTTCCAAGATAACACCTAAATCCTTGCATCACTCTAAATCACCTTAATACTTGTTTTCTTCTCAAGTAAGCATTTATTCACCTTTAACACTTCCTAGTTCATCAAAACCATTTAAAACACTTAGATCTTCTTACACATTTTCCCAAATTTGGCCATAGCTTCTCTTGTATATACTCACATCCAACCACTTAGGTTTTCACCTTATTTCATTCAAGAACACCTAAAATCCATCAAACACATTTCTATACACAAGACTTCACACATTTAGCACTACATCACAATATAGTGCATAACTTAAATTGCTTGGCACTTAGGCCCTTAAACAACATGGCTCTTAGGCCCTTAAACTGCATAAACCTTAAACACTGAATCTCCACAATATATAAGCTTTTGACCTGCAATTACACACACCAAGACATATGTTCCTTTACTCTCCTTGAGAAACACCTTACTAAGTCATTCACCATTTGCTCTTTAGGTAGTTTTAGCAAGCATTATAAGCTCATTTCTCCTAAGGCATTAAACCACATTGAGATAGCATGTTTACCTCTTTTCCACACAAACTTCTTTCTTGTTTCCTCTTAAAACCGGTAAGGCATTTCTTTCCTTGTCAACTACTAAACAATATACCAACATTGAAATGAGTATATAAGCTTTATGCTTCATCTCATTGTAAACCCTAGGTTTACATTATTTCAAAACATTAATGTAGTGTTTTACCTTGATCTTTGAAGGTGTTTGAATATCTATGAAGAGAGGACTCCACCTAGTCCTTGAAAGATTCAAATGGAGCTAGAACAAAGCAACACAAGGAGCTCCATCAATGAATATTTTCGGTCAATGACAAAACATGGAGGAAACTTGATTTTTCTTTGAGATTCCTTACCTAGAAGCAAAGGAGATCAATAATATGTGGAAAGACAAGCTCAAGCTCCATCAATGGTGGAACTCCATGGCACCGAAATGGTGATCTTGAAATTTTGAGAAGATAGGAATGAAGAGCTTGATGAGAGGAAGAGAATGGTGGTGTTTGTTTTTGATTTGGTTAAGTGAGCTATGTTTTACAAGGGTTCAAAGGTGGACTTCCATGGTGGTGGTGCTGTATGAACGTGAGAACAGAGAAGAGAGGTAGAAGAGAGCTTGGATACGTGGGGAAATGAAGAAGGAAATGAAAGAATGAGATAAGTTTTGCTTTTTGGAAGATATTTGTACTTAAAAAGCAAATAGTACTTAAGTTAGTCATTCTTTATTCCTTAGCATGTTAACAAGGGTGGTGAGTCACCACACCTTAAAACCGGCCCCCAATAGTACCTAGGGGTATTTTAGACTTATTAATCAATTGTCTCACTTATAGTAACATATGTTACAAACTAGCTTATAAAAATCACTATTCACAAAAACAAGGCACATAGAAGTGAAATTTTTGATTTCCCATTGATATAGACTTCCAAATGTGATACTATATAGTACACATGTTAATTAAAGAGTAATGATGGACATTTAGCCATTCAAAACTCATTTACAAGACAATTTTTCAAAAACGTGCTTTAAGACTCCTTAAAGCACATTTTGCGTTTTAACTTGTTTTCAAGCTTGGTTTTCTTTAGTAATTGATTTAATATGTTCATTAACATATAAATAAGGCATAGGTATGACCATTAGGTCTTATACACATTCATCCCAAGCTTAGAGCACATTTTAGCCCATATTGACCTTAAGGTATTTATTTGTGTGTTTGGTTTCATTGTCTACCAAAGTTTCCTAAGGACTTAATTAGCCTTATAAAGTCATAATTAAACATTATCAAGTCTTGGTAGGCTCTTTGGGTCCTAGCCAAGTTCACTCCAAGCTTAGAGCATGTTTTTGCTCAAACTGTGTCTTAGTGTTTTATTGTGTTTTACCATGGTTTAAATGGTTCATTTATGTTTCTAAGGCACTTTTTAGCCTTTAAATACCATAGTTTAACATTTACACAACATACCAAGGTTTGGGGTAATTCACGAGGTCTACCTCGGTTTGTGTGCTATGTGTTATTGTGATACGACCAAGTAAGATTAAGCATGAAACCGATTTATTGTATTGTTATTTTGTGTCCATTGCACACTAACACAAATTGCTTCAAAGCTTGTTCATTAACTATGTTTAATAAACAATTGTATAAGGTTATAAATACTCCCTGTTATTAGTTGGTTAATACCGAGAGGTTTAACTAACAAATTGTCAATGAGACTTCAGCTAACTGAAACTTGGGAGAAGAGGAATCCGGGACTAACTCCGGTCATGCATGTTCAGGTTAGGAGGTCGGCATCTGTATCAGATCTGTCTTCCGCCTAGGGTCGACAAACTGACCCGACCATCTCGAGTGAACAGTTCGAGATGGGAGGCAAATTTAGGAGGCGCAGGAGGGTCAAGCCTACACCCCTCATAACTTAAGAATTAATGTTTATTAACCCAATGGAGCTAATAACTCATTGGCTAGGGTTACCTTGACCCGACAAAGATAAACAATTCAGTTAGAGAACAACCAGTTCTAATAAGAGAACGGTTGACACTTATAAGGTATGGTCAAACACGAGAACTAAACAATTCTCAGGCCTCAGGAGTTAGAATCTAACTTATCATTAATGGGCGTCCATTACGACGTTCGATTTATTGAGCTGTGAATGTTTCACATAAATGTGTTGTTTGTTATCGTACTTCTTATTATTATTTGTATGAATAAACAATTGCATGTATGACAAAGTAGTCGTGTGTAACCCTGCTAGCTTGTGGGCTGCACGTTTCTGTACAGCCATGTGCTGAGCCCCTTGGGCCTGTGATTTAAACTTTGCAGGTAGGTACCAGACGTGGACTCAACCTGAGAGTGGGAGCGGGTAGAGTACTTCGGGTTGCTTTTACATTTGTTACACGAGTTGTGCATGTACACTCGTTTAGTATATGAGATGTTAGTATGATGTATTAGGATATGAGATACTCGGTATAAGTTATGGTTTATGGATTGTAATGTTTTTAGATGCTCGAGTAATTATCCAGTTAGTCACACCGTGACTTGTTAAGAGAATAGGCCTAGTTAGTCACGTGGGTGACTAACGGCGGTAACACCAATTTAGTAGAACTTTTCTGCTGCGTTGTTAATGTACGAGATGGACTTAGGGCGACAATCATTGTATTTAGAGATGGGGTGTTACAAAAAGTGGTATCAGAGCGTAGTTACGCTCTGATGACTGGAAATTACCGAGTTAGGAATAGTAGACTTTGAGATAAGGGTTGAGTATTAGTGCGAGAGGTGTGTTAGTTAGGATTCCCCGATGTGTGTCGGATGTCTGTAATACCTGACCCGCCCTCCGTGCCCCTGGTTCTAAGATACCAGAAATGAACGCCAGAGAGATGACAAGCCTTCTCTTACTCGGGAAAACCTGATCTGGCAATTACTTAGCATTATGCAATACGAGAAGCACCTCGTTATGCAATAGTCTTTCAAGACTTGAAGGTCCCAATTGGAGCGCAACGTTGAAACAGGCGCTACCAGCGGAATCCTACCAATGAGAGAATAATAATTACCGGCAACTTGAGTCGACATGCTACGCAGTCGATATAACCCCGTTATACCCATAAGAAGGAAAGCACTACGAGTGCAATGAGAGGACAAGAGAAGTGACGGAAACACCGGACAACAGTCCAAGGGAGCAATAACAGTGGGATAATACTGCACAAGAGCATAAGGACTACCTAAAAGTCAATTATGAAGAAGGTAACTCCGAACCTAAAAAAGGGGTTGCAAAGACCTAACTGCAATAGCCCAGACGACTACGAATGCATATGCAAAGTCATACTCCAAGTTAGGACTACGGCGTAGTGCCTAAGTAGAGTCAATACTCGATAACCTCGACGAAGGTGTGGAAATGAGAGCGAGAACCATGGCGAAAGCAAAAGAAAAAGGGTTCCCTCAGAAAGAGGAATACCTTGATAAGTAATTATACAATCAAAAGCAGTCAGGAAGCTGCCCAGATAATCAATTAACCAAAGCCAAAAAGGGCAAAGAAGGAGTCCCATGGACTACCACCTACATGGAGTTTAGGAGAATGTACCATTGCTGACGTACATAGTACTGATAGCCCATCTTGCATGCCGCAATGAAGCTTTATAGGAAGCCGTGAAGACCAAATGGTAAAAACCACTGATATAATACATATTAACACCGGATTATAAATCCTTAAGACTGAAGAGCGAAACATGGAGGGCCTGACGGCCTGACCATGACAAAAATCAATACACCAGCCAGCAGGGAGCTGGACTTGGTCAGGAAAGTAAACGACGTGAGCATCAGCAATAGGCAACCGACACTACAGGTAAGAACATCACCCAAAACCAAGCCTAACCTTGAATGGAAGAACCGTAAAGATTACTCAACAATGTGAGAAGACCAGATGTAAGTAATAACCTACAAGGAAGGTATTACGACATACAATGAAGATGGATGACATAAAACTTTCAATAAAAACGGGATGAATTCCCAGAATAATACCATTAACAGCACTCTCATTGAAGATGTTGATAAACCCCAGAAACAGAATCAGAGAAACAAATTTAAGCAATGACCTACCTAGGATCAAAGACGTGCAATCACGAAGAGAGAACCTCAAAAGGACTACACCATAGAGTTGGTATAGTTGAGCAGAAAAAGACCCATAAACGATGGTTAGTATTGCTTGCCTAACTCATTAACACCCAAGTATGATTAGTCATTAACGGGTGGCGTAGTCAACAAAAGTTGAAAAATATTGACATGGCAGCACATGATATCCAGGGTAAATATCCGACTTAGACACCTGAAGGCAGAGGCCTAATGAACTAATCCTTAATTGCTAAAAGACGCAAGTCTATGAGAGCGAAGGTATTGTCACAGACACTGAAACATCGGATTACCTAAGCGAACTTCCACAGCAGGAAGCGAGATACAACAACTTATTGTGAAACCCAATTTACATCCAATGATGTGACCCAACATTGAAGAGTTCAGAGAACAAGAGAATTACGTGGATAACCTACAGAGATTAAGAATACAACAGTGAACCGACACCGGCTATCACTTGAGACTAATCAAGCATTAAGGGCCTACGAGCCAAGGATGTTAAATACATCAGAGCTCGAGGCACAAGAAAGCAAGAAGGCTTATCTAGGCCATGAAACTACAACTCGTACATACGAGTGGTTATGAAAACCTATACTAAATTGAGGAAGAATTGCCAGTAAAGGGCACCAATGAGAATGTTGAGATAGTATTGACAGGGGTGGAGAACGAACCATTCCTTTTAGGGTGGGGATACCTCTCCTTGTTGTGAGGCCATGAGTGGGAATAAACCCCTCAAAAGGGCTTTCACTTCTTAGAATGAATACTCTCTATTGGAGAATGGGAACCGTAGACCTTGAAATTACTTAGAACATTCCAGTTACACATAAATAATATGGAAGGCGCAGAGACAGACCTCATATCCAACACCCAGATTTAAGAATCAGCAATCGTCAAAGATAAACATTGTGAGTGCGCAGTATGGCACGTCAAGTGACCAACGCTCAAAAGAGCTTGTGATTCAACGGATGACTTCTTCAGTTCCGGTTAAATTACATGGTAAATAACATCATAAAGGATGAAAGAATGTGAGAGAAATTAGCCTACTTACGAACCTGAGATTGAAGTAGAACACCTTCATATTAAGGGATAACCATTTTACAACACGATACGGCAACCGCCAAACATCGAAATTAGGGAACTCCCAGTGTGGTTACACCATGAAAGGGATTGAAAATAAGACAAGACGTTGAAGTCAACAATTGTAGAATTGTGCCATCAATGGGCAATATAAGACAGCTAAAGCTACTTCGGTAGTGGAGGCCGGGAGAATAATACCTTTCAGGTAGATTAAGTTACGGTGCACAGCAAAGCAACCACTATATATAAGCCATCAAATATTGACACGAAAGCAATCCGATTTATGAATTAAAACCCGATGTAAGTAAGGTGATGAAATGGGAGTCAGACTGTGTAGTAATGCCAATAGTCTGGAACATGTGATGAAAGATTTCGCAGGAAGCACACTGTCCGTTCCGTAAGGAGCTGGAAGTGCATTCCTAATAGATCGACATGAGAAATAAGATAAGAGGCTCTAAGGAAAGAGACCTCAAATTACTAAGGGATCGAGTCTGTATTAAATACAGAAGGTATAATGTAGTTATGAACCCAGAAAATGGATATTCCTTGATTAAGTTCAAGAAGAACGACATGTGCGTTATCATGGATTGACGAAAGAGGGGATCGACAACAGAATACTTCATAAATTAGCTATAACTAAGCGTGTGACAAACACTACGAGTGTACTTAAATGAGATGTGGGACGACCACACTCCAAAGGAGCTTGTGGGCCTGATGGACTTATTTTATAAGTTAGTCAGGTAAGTAGCAATGTATCATTAAGGTACCCCATATATGTAAACGAGTAGTGTAAGGAACACAAGAAGTAGTCGACTCCGTACGGTAGTCAGAGATGCAAACTTACACCAGAACAACAAGTTACCGTGAACAATTGAGGAGGAAGAACTCAGTTAAACCAATGAGATTAAAAGAGTCAAAGAACTCATTACATGAGGAAACAATTAAGATTTATGAAGTGTGAGAAGCACTGACTTGTAAGTATAAACAGTTTATATGTCTCAAGGTTTTCGAGGAAACTGTGAAGAGCAATAAGCACTGAACAGTAACTCCAGAGTATACAAAAATCTCAGACTGAGGGTCACTTAGTGGGAAACAATTCAGACGCTGGAACACGTAATAACAGCATGAACATCAGATCTCCAGAGAACTGGATAGACAAGCTATAACTCATAGAGACCGAGTATAAATAAAGATACCACGCGTCCATTAAGAGACCTTTATTCCTAAGTTATAAGGATACAAAGGAGCTGTAAAACATATTGAAGAGGATAGGAAGGGCAAACTAAGCCCCAAGATTATCAGAGTCGCGCAGCAGAAGCTAGTGGACCGTATCTTAAAGGTTTGATATACCTAACAAAAGAGAAGAAGGAAGGATGTGTCTCACATCTTCCCGTCGGATAAAATATACGACTTATCTACCAAATACTTTGGAGCCTTAGAGACTACACTTGAACCAGTTGTAAGATTGGTATAAACACCAATAAGAATCCTTGATACAGAGACTAAGCCGTTACCATGGTGAAGACCCTCTGACCCAATCATAATGTGAGATAGACTACATGGGAGCCAGAATGCTCCATGACACCTAAACATCTTGAACCTATGTTCAAGGATGATATAATGTTGATTACGTGGGCGTAATCCATTTTAAGGGGGGTAGGGTGCCTAATCGCTTAGCGTATGTTTTACGTATTGAGTACGTAACCTACAGTGTGCATAGCACAATACAATTAGTTGTGATGTTTGATACGTATGTTATATAAACACATGTATTCATTCTTGTGTGGTTGTGGTTATTACGCACAATTAAATGCGAATACCAGATGTATTAGAGGACGACCTCGTTAACTTCGGTGCGAGAATTCAGGAAAAAAGGAGTAGAAACTCTAGGGGAATTAAAATCCCTATGATATGTATTGATATGAGACCAAATATGGTAATGTTATGAGGTATGAATCGGTACGAGACCGATGTAGAACCTGGTAGGAATTAAATTCTCTAAGTAATTGCTGAGAGGTGGATTAAGAATGACTGATGGACTGAGTTCCATAATTTGGAGATGTATTGATTTATGATTATGACTAGAAGGACTAAAAGATATAAAATGTTACATGAATAATTATTTGGTTGTTTGAAGTTGACGTGGGAGGTAGAACTTGATCTTGGCCAGATCAAGGAAAACTAAATACAAATTGGGGTGAAAGGATAGTTCAACACTAATGCTGATCACATCAGGGTCGGATGATTCCTGAAACTCCCTACAAGTGGTCACAATTAACCACGTTAAGAGTAGATGCAGTAGCATAAAGTGGAATTGGAGTTGACATGTATTTTCTTTACTAAGACTCGCTCATGAACTCAAGGACTTGAAAACCTTTGTCTCCGGACCGGTTACATGAGGAGTATACAGCAAAGAATATACAAAGAGTATTTTGATTACTAAAACATGCAAAAGACATGTTGTGTGACAAGTGTGGTAAATAAATATATACATATGGCAGACCTAGTGAGTCAGAATGCCTGTACAGATATTGAGTGATCTATGTGATCTTTTAGTGTGAAGTTACCTGTGTGTTCTAAGAGATATAGATACATAGGAACTTTGGGGACAAAGGTCTTTTAAGGGGGGTAGATTGAAATACCCCAAACCTTAATATATTAATGAACTATCTAATTAGGATATACTAAGGCTAAAACGTGCCTTATAAACATTAAAAGAAGTGTTAAACAACAATTTACACCAAAACATGCTTTAGGAACAATTAGAGCAAAAGGTGTTTTAAAGAGTATAAATAAATTAGGGAACTACCAATAAGTTCCCAAGAGATTTCAAATGTGAAATACCTCTAAGATTAGTAATACACGTTAAGCGAAATTAGCGTTTAAACCGAAAACGTACCTTAGAGCACAAAAATGTGCTTTAAGCATGTATACATGGAAATAAAATGCTAATGAGCCTAAATACCAATAAGGAATAAGGGAAAAACAATTAAATGGTCATAGGAGCCATAGAATATACACACAAATTAAGTATACAAGTCCACACAAAAACCGGTACTAAACTGACGAAAGTCAAGGAGAAACCACTAAACGACTTGGTTTAAATTGGAATTAGCAACATGCTATTTCATGAACAAAGTTTCAAAAGGTTGTAAATATATTAAGGAAACATTGAAACTAGCCAAAACAAATTGCATAATCAATGTGAACCCGAAAGCACATAAAATGGTGTTTTAAGGCATTTTTGGCTATGTAACATACCTAACACATGGTATAAGTCATTATGAACGAGTTCAATTTATCAAATGTTACATAAATACAAGGTAAAACAAAAAAGAATAAGATCAAATGAGCCTTAAGGCTGCCGACCTCCAATGGTGAGTCACCAAGGACAAAAATGCTTTATTCTTACTATTTCAACAACCAAGACTTCTTTGAATTGCCAAATCATCTTGTCCCCTTAGTGAATCATTAATCAGACTATTACCTGTCTAATGAGAGCTCCCAAATTCGTAGCTCATCCTCTCTTTAAGAAACAACACAAAAAAACTCCATGTTCTTAGATTTAAGCCTTAAAGAACACCTTGTCTTGTAGAAATCATAACTTTCTCGTCCTAGCTCCAAATCACAAGCTTGATAGCTCGTTGGAATCCTCTCTTCAATAGATTTACAACCATAGCTCATGAGCCCCCATATTCTCAGGAAAAACCACAAAGAAGTGCCTTTAATTCTCGAGGTAAAACATTGCCTTCTTGAAAACTTCTTGTTCTTTGGTTTTTGTTACAGCCGATTGGCATGGGATACTAACCCATCTTATTATTCATCTTGTTGTATAATTTTGGAGCCATCATATCTAGCAAATTGCTGTCAAAATTTCTAAGGAAAACAAGCTTAATATTAAGCTAAAGGTTAATATACAAGGTAAATCCTACAACTACCTATTTCAAGGTTCTAATTGTTGATCTATAAATGATCTAACATATTGTTCATCTTATTATTTATTTCCGAAATTTTTGGTGATTAATATTCAGTTTTTAGCTTATTAAAAGTTAATGTTTATTAAATCTAAGAATAGATTTATACTCCTTATGATATAAGCTTCAATATAAGCTATCATAATATAGAATAAAAATTCATAAACTATGGTTTATATTATGGCCAAAAATTAAGGGTATTAATTGAATTAGAAAAAAATATATCTAACTTAGTTAAATTAAAGGAATTGGTGCAATTAAGAGTAATATGTAAAATTTAAGAAGTTTTAGTACCTAATGGTGATTACCGAAAATATATGAGGTCAATATGGAATTTTTGATAGTTTAGATGATGAGAAAATAATTGTAGAATTAAGTTTACAATTTATAAAGAGTTTATAAGTGTTATAAGGAATTTATAAGGTTTTTGGTATAATTAAGGTTAATAAAAGATGGTATATATAATATACTATAACATTAGATAATTAAATCTGGTGATTTAGAGATGTTTGAAATGATTTTTGATGTTCAAAAATCTATAGATAAATTAGTTACGAAAATTAGAAATTAATTAGAGTTATTTTGGTTAATAAATGAGTTAGGATAAAGGAAAAGACCACAAGGGTAAAATGGTAATTTCCCTGGTCAAACATGGTCAAACGTGGTCAAACTTGGTCAATGACAGTTTGTAAAATGTTTAGAGGAGCTAGAATAAAATTTGTAGCAAAAGATTAGATATTAAAAGGATAAAGGAATAAAAAGTTAAGTTAAATTAACTTTAGGGGTGTTATTGTAAATAATGGAAAGTTATGGGGTTTGACCATAAAAGACTGGTCAAACTTATGTATGTTTTGGTAATTGACCAAAAGTATTAAAGAAATTAATTAAGTAAGACTTTGGAGGAAATTAGAAATAAAAATAACAAGTTTAGAACTTATTAAGAGTAAAATGGAGATTTAGAGAAAACTATGGGTAAGTAATGTAAATAACACATTTTTATGTGTTTAAAAAGGTTAAGGAAATTAAATAAAGAATTTAGAAACAAGTTGTAAAAGAAACAGAGTTAAGACGGGTTTAAACGAGACCCGTATATAAATTAAGGTATACGAGAGGTATACCCGTAATTTAATAAGTATAGGAGAAATCAATACTTAAAGTATTTTTAATGAAAATACAAGTTATATTGGAAAAAGAAATAAATACATATGATACGGAGTATCATACGGACGTATATGAAAATTTTGGTGTACATGAATAGTACTCATATACGTGAATAGTATACGTATATGTGAATAGTAAATACGTATACATGAATAGCAACTACGTATATATGAATAGTCAAATACGAGACGTATATGTGAATAGTAAAATACGTATACGTGAATAGTAAAATACGAGGCCGTATAAATGAATATTAGAATACAAGACCGTATAAATGAATAGTGAAATACGGATGAATAGTGAAAAAATACGAAACCTAATATAAGGTTCGTATAAGTCTAAAGTTGCTAACTGTGCAACTAAATAACTGCTAACGACGTTAGTATGTTAATGAATTAGAATTGAGCTTGGAAACGCTCCTAAATGAACAAACCTGTTTAACGGTATACTATTATACCCGGGTTAACCTAGGAAGAGGTTTAAGTTGACAAGAGAACCAAATTACTTCTAAGACACAGGATACTAATACTAGTTCTGGTTACAGATCTAGATAAGTCAGAGGCGTTCGGCGGATTAGGCGAACGAGGGATTAAGAGCTAGCCATTCTCTGGTGTACGGTATGGGATTCTTGTAGCTTGTTTGCTAACGAGGTCTACCTCAGTTTGTGTGCTATGTGTTATTGTGATAAGACCAAGTAAGATTAAGCATGAAACTGATTTATTGTATTGTTATTTTGTGTCCATTGCACACTAACACAAATTGCTTCAGAGCTTGTTCATTAACTATGTTTAATAAACAATTGTATAAGGTTATAAATACTCCCTGTTATTAGTTGGTTAATACCGAGAGATGTTTAACTAACAAATTGTCAATGAGACTTCAGCTAACTGAAACTTGGGAGAAGAGGAATCCAGGACTGACTCCGGTCATGCATGTTCAGGTTAGGAGGTCGGCATCTGTATCTGATTTGTCTTCCGCCTAGGGTCGACAAACTGACCCGACCATCTCGAGTGAACAGTTCGAGATGGGAGGCAAATTCAGGAGGCGCAGGAGGGTCAAGCCTACACCCCTCATGACTTAAGAATTAATGTTTATTAACCCAATGGAGCTAATAACTCATTGGCTAGGGTTACCTTGGCCCGACAAAGATAAACAATTCAGTTAGAGAACAACCAGTTCTAATAAGAGAACGGTTGACACTTATAAGGTATGGTCACACACGAGAACTAAACAATTCTCAGGCCTCAGGAGTTAGAAATCTAACTTACATCATTAATGGGCGTCCATTACGACGTTCGATTTAGTTGAGCTATGAATGTTTCACATAAATGTGTTGTTTGTTATCGTACTTCTTATTATTATTTGTATGAATAAACAATTACATGTATACGACAAAGTAGTCGTGTGTAACCCTGCTAGCTTGTGGGCTGCACGTTTTCTGTACCAGCCATGTGCTGAGCCCCTTGGGGCCTGTGATTTAAACTTTGCAGGTAGGTACCAGACGTGGACTCAACCTGAGAGTGGGAGCGGGTAGAGTACTTCGGGTTGCTTTTACATTTGTTACACGAGTTGTGCATGTACACTTGTTTAGTATATTGATGAGATGTTAGTATGATGTATTAGGATATGAGATACTGGGTATAAGTTGTGGTTTATGGATTGTAATGTTTTTAGATGCTCGAGTAATTATCCGGTTAGTCAGACCGTGACTTGTTAAGAGAATAGGCCGAGTCAGTCACGTGGGTGACTAACGGCAGTAACACCAATTTAGTAGAACTTTTCTGCTGCGTTGTTAATGTACGAGATGGACTTAGGGCAACGATCATTGTATTTAGAGATGGGGTGTTACAGTATTCATTCCAGCTATCATGCTTTTCCTTCGAGTTTCTTGAGACATATCCAATGTGTGTACTTAATAACCAGTGCTTCTCGCACTTCTTAACTCTTAATCATTTTCTTGGGATGAGTTCTTTGATTCCTTTAGACTTGTTAGCTTAACTGAGTTCTTTCTCTTCGATCGTCCGAGGTAGTCAACTGCTTTAATCTGAATTTGCATCGTTGACAGTGGTGCAGAGTCGACTACTTCTCGTGTTTTGTACACTACTCGCCTACATATATGGGGTACCTTACTGATACATTACTACTTTCCCGACTAACTTATAACTAAGTCTGTCAGGCCCGCAAGCTCCTTTGGAGTGCGGTCGTTCCACATCTCGTTTTTGTACACTCGTAGTGTTCGTCACATGCCTATGTGAAGTATTCTGTTGTCGACTCCTCTTGTATCGTCCTATGATAACTTACCGTGGTTCTGAGTTTGGTTTTTTTTTAAAAAAAGTCTGAGGTTTGAAAGAAACCTAAGTTCGGAAGAAAATTTTGAGTCTGAAAGAAAAAAGAATTCATGGTATGACAATGTTTGGTGTCTTGACTGAGTTTAGCTTCTCGCTGACTGGTATATTCTTTAGTACAATGGTTAGGCCGTTAAGCCCTTCCAAGGTTTCGTTCTACAGTTCTTAGGATTTATGATCCTACAATTGCTTCATTCGCCATCATGGTACTTTACTAAGTACTTCCTAGTCGTTAAAAGTTCCTCCGAATAGCCCTGTTGTCACAGCACTTGCCATGGCAAGTGCGCCATGCAGGCTGGCTATCAGTTCAACACATACCGGTCATGGTATTGCTTCCATCCTTACCATATTCGGTAGCCTTGTTGGCTCTTCCTTTGGTCCTCTGATCTTAATTATTGATCTTTTGAGTAGCTTCTCAATGGTCTTGACATGGTAGTCATTAATCAGGGTACTTCTCCATTCTCGGAGACCCCTATTCACTTAGTTTTGTGTCTTTCCTTATTGCTCGTTCACACACATTTACCGTGGTTACCGAGGCTTGACTTTTGTTTAGGAACTACATATGTAGTCCTATTGGAGTGTATCCTGTAGATATTCTCATATTTTTCTGAGCTATGTAGATCATGGGTCGTAACCTTTTAGGTTTGTAGGTTCGGAGTTATCCACTCCTGACTAGTTTCTTAGTCGGTTAGTGTACCGTTGGTGGTATTATCTAACTGTTGTGGTCCCGTAGACATGTGTTTTGGGTTTTCGTTACTTCTCCTTTTTCCGCTCCATTGTAATGTTAGTACTTTCCTTCTAGCTGGCCAGGCATGGTTCTCTTGACTGCTAGGCATGTCGACCCATGCTGCCGGAAATTTCATTCTCCTATGGTTAGGATTCTTAATCTTCCGCTATTAAGTGCAGGTAATGTTGTTCAAATGGGAACCATCTCCGGGATTTCCAGTTCTTGGAATCTACCGTATGATAGGTTATTTTTCTTACAGAAATATTTTTATAACTGCTAGATCGGTTTTCCCGAGTAAGAGAGGAATTTCCATCTCTCTGGCGTTCTTTTCCCAAGTTATAAACGGGGGATGTGGAGGGCGGGTTGGATTTTTTAGGTATCCGGTACACACCGGGAATTCCTATCTAGCGTATCTCTCACGCTATAACTCAACCCTTAACCCCAAAGTCTCTAATTTCTAACTCGGTATTTCCTAAGCTCGGTAATTCCAGTCATCAGAGCGGTACTCCACTCTGATACCACTTTTTGTAACACCCCTACCGCTAATCTCATCATTAATGCCAAATCGTCTCATTCATTATTACATTCGCAGCGGAAATCTCTAATACAACGGTGGATGAAACAATGCCGTTAGTCACCCACGTGACTAACAAGGCCTAATTCAATACAGTAACGGTCTGATGTACCGGAATTCCCGAGTACTCAATACAATACAATCTCATTTCTTTTCTTAACCGAGTCACATACATTCACAACTATACCGAGTCTATTACAACTAGTTTCCGATAACACTTCGGTCTTACATCAACTAACAAATACATAAACAATTATCAAACTACCCATGTGTTGCTGCAGTCCCTGTCCTATTCTCGAATGGTAATCTTCTCCATTGTACCTGAAAAATAATGGGTGGCCCCAAAGGAGCTCAACACCTTTGCTGGTACGGTAGTCGTGCAACCCGCTACTACCGGACCACAAACCACTAATTGTCGTCTAAGCATGCGATTGATTTTATTTAAACCATAACATGTAATGATGTAAACATACAACATGCTCGCATTCAAAACAGGTATTCAAACAAAGGAATATAGTCAACAAGGCTAACAGATTAAGTTTGTTAGATTACATTACCTTGTTCTTAGGCCACGAGGGTTTCTACCTCAATAATGCCTCATTCTCATTAATCAAGTGCTTATCCATCTTACTCGGATAATTTTACTTATTCTCTTAGATAATATACATTCTCTGGTCTCGATCTTATTTCCTTGATTATTCTGTTCCTGAATAATTCTTAAGTCAATTCCATTGACCTCCGGGCAGAGACACTTGAAACCTAGCAAGCGCTCATGATGCGTCCCTGACGTGTCGTGGACTCTAATAAAACTTGATAGTTTAGGAAGGGACGAGAGATAAACTTAAACTGGAAAACACATTTCGACTGAGAATCTACACACACGAAATTCACTCAACCTCCCTTGCCCCACACACGGACTCCCGGGACAGTTTCAACTTTACCCCTAAAGTCGTCAACCCTCTCCTAACTATCGGCCTACGATTCTCCGACCGTTCCCTGGCTTGTCGTTCTATCAAATACCCAATGTATTGATACTCTAACCCAGTCCTATCTAGCTCACCAACTCTCTTGCACTTACACACACTCCTAAGTCTGATCCACTCTTGCCCAGATTATCTCTTTCTTTTTTTTCTCGTACAGGCTTACTTACATATGGAATAAATGCAAGTGTATATACACGGTTGTTAGGATGTAACTACCATCCTATTAATTCCTAAACTTCTAGGGGTCAACTACAACTTCGATTATTTACATAACAGCCACACTAGACTTGCAGAGATTCTTCAACTTGATATGGAGGCTTGAACCACGTATCATCTTATGGTTGGTCAAGTTGGTGGCAGCCCTCTTGATAGGTCGATCACCACTTGTGCGCCCCACTTGCCTGATTCTGTCTATTTCATTAAATGCTCATAAATGCCCTCTTCTAAATTCATTACGGCTATGTAATGATGTTCATTTATAGCATTGTTATCTTGTGCATTAATGAACTTCTCCTTTTGTCGTGAGCTTGTCGTGACCAAGTTGCCTAAGTGGATGCATGTGCTTTATCTGAATGTGTCGATCCCTTGCAGTCTTCTGTCTTTGATTTTCATCTTTAAGCATATGGGAGATATCTTCGTGCGGTGTTTGACTGGTTGTTTGTGCTAGAAGTTCTTCGGAGCTCTCACAAATAGGTGCCCGACTTGTTGGGCACATGTTGTGGATTGAGCGCGCTTGCAACCTTGCATGCTAAGACACTCATGACCTAAGTGCGCTTGCAACCTTGCGTGCCAAGCCACTTATTCACCTGTCTATCTTAATCATGAATCTTGACAAACACATTAGATAGACAATACAAGGTTTGCTATCATCAAAACTAAAGGATCTTGTCTTAACCATTTCCCCCTTTTTGATGATGGCAACCTATACACTTATATGTACTTGGAAATTCAAAAATTGAGAGATCCCCCCTAAGAAGGATTCCCCCTGAGTTTGTTAAAGGTTTTAAGAATGGAAAACTTCAACGAATGATAGAAATAAGTGACAGCTTTTATGCACAATATGTGACAGCTTTTATATTATACTATAACCAAAGTAGATAAAGTTTTCATTCAGATGATACATAATACAAGGACGATAGACATAGTCTCACAAGTACTCTCATAAGTACATATACTTTTCTTTCCCCATTTGCCATACAGCAAAATAGGGAGCAACTACACGACGTAACATGTTGTAAAGGCCATGACATTCCACAGAGTATAAACTGCAAAACATGATCAAGATAATCTAGATGGAGTGACGTAGTTGGGCATCCCATTCATAATCTTCTGGGCCAAAAGGTTCATCCTCTGAAAAAGTGGCTTTGATCCAAGAGGGTTTGGCTGTAGTAGGATTGATCAAAGGTGATTCAGCTGTGGTAGAAAGATCAGACTCATCAGAATCTATGGTGAACTCCATGCGGTGTGGAGAACGTGTATGTGATAGTGTGACACTTGAGGTGACAGACCAAGCTGTATGTGGATCGGAGTCTGGTTGAACATAGCTTTGGGCAATGTATTTCTTTGGATGTTTATTGGCCATGAACTTGCGAATGGTGGAGTGAATGGTTTGCTCATTCGAGATAGATGAACTTTGTGGAGTTTGTGCCATTGTGTGATATGTGAAGGACTGGGTGTGAGTGGCGGATGGAGTGATCAAGTTTTTATAAACACTTTGGATCTGCTCAATGACTGATCTGTGAGTGGTAATAAGTGAGGTGCTACGTCTTGTGGGCTATGTGTGTAGGCTTTTTAGGTGTCAAGGTCCGAGATTGGATTAGTGGAATGGATGGGACTAAAAAACCCAGATCATTTTGTAATTTTTAATCAAGGAAGAAGCATCCAATACAATAAATTATTTCGTACCTATCATAAGCATTTAAGTATACAAAAACCAGTTGCATTTTCATTGATATCAAAGGGTACATTGAAACAATAGTCAAAGGCAAGATAAAACATTTGATGTAAAAGAAAAATCTAATCCTAACTCTAACTCTCATGGTTTCACTCGTGTCTTTAAGAGACAAAGAACTCTCAGGCTATGTGAGAATCTATAAAATCTATTGCTCCTTGAACCATGTTATGAACACTTGGTTCAGAGGAGACGGCCTGCACTGCTGTGAGAGTAACTCTCAATCTCTTGAGAACATCCCTAGTTGAGGTATCCAGACTGGTCTCCGACCGGTCGTGGACCGGTGAAAGGCTTCTTCTTCTTTTTACTCCTGATGCTCTAACGGTTGGGCGAGGCTCTAACTTAGAGTTTTCACTCTTGGTTGGATTCTGAGCAACCACCACCTGGTCTCCCTTTGTCTTGATCCCTATTTTAGACAACATCTCTGAGCAGATGCTGTCCTGAGCAGTGTGTGCGTATTCGTGGAACATGTTGATGTCCACTCCGTTCTGTTGTAGTGCCCTAGTCACTACTCCCTCATGCACTAGTCCTTGATTAACATAGCGACTTTCCTCAATGGTAAGAATAATCAATGCAGGAAGGTCTATTTTCTCCTTTGTCTTCAGTGCATAAAGCAATCTCACATCTCTTGCATTCACGATGTGAGTGCGTTGGTTCCATGGGGTGATGTTATGGGTGAGCAGACTGAAGAGCACCCTGTCGGGGATAGACATGTCTATGGCGTTGAAGTTTTTCATTGTAGCCCCGGGGTTGAGTAGCTGGACCATTTTTCCTTATTGATGTCCCAAATCATTCCAGGTGGTTTCCTTTGGAACCACGAGTCCTTCTGGTTCCAAACCAAAAGTCTTGCAGATCCAAGACTTAGTGATATTGATGGTGACACCGTAGATTGTGGATATGAGGTATTTGTCGTTGTCGTCACTTTAGAGTGGTCCAAGACAGCGCATGAGCCCCTTGAGAAATTCTGTGTAGATGGTGATGGGCTCTTGAAAGAAATTTACCCATCCTTGGTACTCCAACAACATTTGGATCTCTCCTAGACCCATTTTGTCCATCCATTCCAAGTCTAGTGTCTTTGGTAAGACAGGGTAGGACCTGTCGTTGACATTCTATGCCTTGATCAATGTCAGTTCTGGTTCCTTGAGTTTCTTCAGATGTGAGGTTTGAGGTGATGAAGGTCTGGCAACATCTTGAAAGAGCTCTTCGAGCTCTAGAGGTTGTGGTGATGTAGCCATCTTCTCCTTGCCTTTCGCCTTTTTCAGATGCTCGCGCTCCTCGAGCGTATAGATGACTGGGGACATCGACTCTATGTCGCTTCCCTTTTCTTGAGACTGTTGCTGAGGCGTCGGTGACCTGTCGCCGACAGGTATTATTGTCTGGGGGATGATACCAGTTTCTTTATCAGAATCTGGTGTCGTCACACCTTCTTCCTGTGTATTTTCTGTTGGCAAGACCTCCTCTTGTGACTTTTCGTCACTTTGAGCTTCATCTTCTACCAGCTGCTAAACGACAACTCGTGCGACAGCTGAAGGAGTGGCTTCTTCTTCATCGCTGAAGTGCAATCTTCGAGTTGCCTTTTCTGGTGTAGAATGGGCTTTCTGTGGTGCTTTCATTTGATCTTTGGCACGTTGAGAGGCACGAGTTACACTAGTGAAGCGACTCGTTGTGGCAGTAGAAAGATTCTTAGGATTTTTAGCTTTGGAGTGTTTGGTGGTGGTTTTTGGTGAAGGATTTTGAGATAAAATTTTGGGTTTTTCTATAGTGGTGGGAATTTGGAGTATTTTTGGCTTGAGGATTTCAGTTTGAAAAAGATGATGAAGCTTGGGAAAATGGTGGTTTAAATAGTGTACCTCTTCTTGTAGAAGTTTGCCTTCGTCACTTACCCTACGCACAATTTGATCTTCTAGATCTTTGGAAAGGCGAGGGGGCGGCGATTCTCTGTGAGCTTCTGTCGATCTTATGTTGGCCACTTGTCCTGAGGAAGATTCTCTGAGTGCAGCTTTGCAGAGAGAGGATTTTGGTGCCATTTGTAAATCAAAGGATTTCTGGAGTTTTTATGAACCTTTTGCTATAGAGATCTTTATAATTACTGTGAGGCAGGGATTTTTGCACTAAATCTCATGAGAGTGTTTGTAGAGAGAAGAGAAATTCCTTAGAATACTTAGAGAGATTAGAGAGAGTGAGGGCAATAGTGTGACAAGAGAGGAACCCTTGTTGCCCTTTTATAGATATCGAGTAACGGTCGAAGACCGCTCCTCGTCCGCTCGCTGACATGTCCTAATAGTACTATTCATAATGGGCAACGGTCGTGACAGTCTGTCCTCGATCGTTGGCGATTTTCTCGTTTCTAGCCGTTGAACTATCTCTAACCTAATCTCACTTTGTGGAAAATGACATATCTATTACAAGTAGTCGTTTGACATAATTTCTATGCATTAAACTGATCGTTGACTACTGAACGACAATATAACGGGTGTTGCTCACATGTCGGTGACATATCATGGGAAATAAAAGACAGTTTAAATGTGATAAATGAATATCATTCCAAGATCATGAACAATCTTAGTAAACCTTTCTCTACTTAATGGCTTAGTAAAGATGTCAGCTAGTTGGTCCTCGGTAGAAATATACTTTAAACCAACTAATTCATTTTCACAACAATCTCTAAGAAAGTGATGTCTAATGTCAATATGTTTGGTACGAGAATGATGCACATGATTTTTGGAAATAGAGATGGCACTTGTATTGTCACACATAATTGGTAATGTACCTGTTTTAACGCCATAATCACCAATTTATTGTTTAAGCCATAGGAGTTGAGCACAACAACTTGCTGCAGTAATGTATTAAGATTCAGCTGTTGAGATTGCGACACTTTGTTGTTTCTTTGATCCCCATGCAATCAGACATGACCTAACAAAGAATGTTGTCCCTGAAGTGCTCTTTCTATCTGTGATAGATCCTCCATAGTCTGCATCTAAAAATCCTACAACGTTATAGTTAGTGAACTTAGGATAAAAGAGACCAAGATTCATGGTTCCTTTTAAGTAACGCAGGATTCTTTTCACATCTGTGAGGTGACTTTCTCTTGGATCTCCTTGAAACCTGGCACATAAGCAAACGCTATACATAATGTCAGGTCTACTAGCAGTTAAATATAGTAGAGAACCAATCATCTCTTTGTATGATCGCTGGTCGACCGGTCGGTCACCAGTCATGATGCCCATCTTGGTGATGACTGCCATTGGTGTGTCAAACGTCTTACATTCCTCCATTCCAAATCTCTTTAGCAAATCCCTTACATATTTCTCTTGGGATATGATAGTCCCTTCGTCTTTTTGCTTTACTTGAAGTCCTAGAAAGAACTTCAATTCTCCCAGATCACTCATCTCAAGTTCCTTTTTCATCAATGCTTCAAAAATTTTACAATATTCTCATCAGAGGCTCCAAAGATTATATCATCAACATATACTTGCACAATTAGGAAATCTCTTTTGTTGTTGTAAACAAATAGAGTTTTGTCTACTTTACCTCTTTTGAAGTGGTTTTCCAATAGATAGGAGGACAGGCGATCATACCATGATCTTGGTGCTTGTTTGAGCCCGTAAAGAGCTTTGTCAAGTTTAAGTACCATGTCTTTTCCCTCTTGTGTCTCAAAACCTGGAGGTTGCTCAACATATACTTCCTCTTTGATGTACCCATTTAGGAAGGCACTTTTGATGTCAAGTTCGAAGAGTTTGATTCCTTTGTGTGCAGCAAATGCAATTAGTAATCTGATAGACTTCATCATTGCTACTGGAGCGAAGGTTTCTTGGAAGTCTATTCCTTCTTGTTGACGATATCCTTGAGCTTCCAGATGAGCTTTGTTTCTGACAACTTCTCCCATTTCATTTAGCTTGTTTCTAAAGACCCATTTTGTGCCAAGTACTCCTTGATGAGTAAGACGAGGCACAAGATGCCAGACTTTGCATCTTTCAAACTGGTTTAGTTCTTCTTGCATTGCATTGATCCAGTCTGAATCTCGAAGAGCTTCCTTGACGTTCTTGGGCTCGATGGGTGAGACTGTCGTTGAGAAAGCTAGGAGATCTCGAGTCTGTGCTCTTGTCTGAGTTCCTTTGGATATGTCTGATATGATATTCTTCAATGGATGATTTTTGTACAAGGCATGAGATTGATGAATGGTTGATTGAGACAGAGGATCCTCGACATCATTGTTTCCTTCGTCGACCTGTTGTTGACCTATCACTGATCTTTCGGGCAAGTTATCTTCAGTCGGTGATTCATCTTTGGGATTATCTATGTGATCCTAATCAACTAGATCAAATCCAAGTTCTTCATCTTCATCAGATTTCTTGATCTTGAGTATATTAGCCTCATCAAAGACCACATGCACACTTTCTTCCACCTTCAGTGTCCTTTTGTTGTATACCTTGTATGCCCGGCTTCTTTCAGAGTATCCAAGGAAGATGGCCACATCACTTCTGGCATCAAACTTTCCAAGGGGACTCTTTTCATTGTTGTGGACATAACATTTGCAACTGAAGGTCCTGAAGTGACTTATGTTTGGTTTTCTTCCCTTGATTAACTCATAGGGAGTTTTGTTGAGGATATGTCGTATGAGCGTCCTATTTGTGATGTAGCATGCAGTTGTGAAATACCCCCTAAATTAATTTAGATTAATTTAGGGGATTTCTTTTATTAAATCCTAAATAATACAATTAAAACTAAATTATTATATGGTATTATGAATTTAATAATAAGATTTATGAGTCTATAAATCTTGGAAAAATTTGGAGATACTCCAATTATATTATCAAGATTTTAGAAATATTTGGAACATTAATTTGAATCATAAAAGTCAATATAAAATCATAGAAATGTTAAAGCTTCTTAAGCCTTGCTAGGGTTGACTTTTTGAGAATGGTCAAACCAGCCCATGAAACCTATACCAATAAAAAGGTTATGGAAAACCAAGAAGATTGATAGAAAAACGTTAGAAAAGGATCATCCTAGCCAAAGTTATGATACAATGAAGTTTAGAGCCAAAATTTTGAAGATTTCTGACGTGGCTAGGGTTGCTGACTCAGCCACGTGCGCCTCTGGAGTGGCGCCACATCAGCCTCACCAGACTTTCTCTAAAAATCCGGCTAAGTCTTCTAGCAACCTTCTGAATATTACCCTAACTTGTGACATCGATATCTCAGCCTTCTTTTAGAATTTCGAATGTCGTTTTCTTCATTCTCTACTACTACAAACCCTCTTTCTAACCATTACTCATACTCAACCTAATTTCTTCTACATCGACCGCAAAATCGATCTGAAGTTGCCTCCCCGAAAAAACTACAACCTAGAATTTCCAGAAAACGAGTTAATCAGGTAAACTTCGTCTTATCATAACTTCTTCGTCCGTGAATGAACATTCACGTTCTCTAGCTTGTTTTGTAGATCTTTAATCCCTCTCCAACTTTCCTTTTTACACCCAAGGCTGATTCTCAATCGGGTGGAAGATAAAGTCGTCTAAAGTTCCCTATTCGACCACGGCAGTGTTCTTGCCCAGAAATTTTCCAGAAACGAAATGGTAAACTCAGATCTTTCGGGATCTATAACTTTCTCCCTAGTTCTTCGATTTCAATGATTCTTCCACCCATGTTTAGAGTTACATACCTAGTTTAAAATGTGGTAGGTTTCATGGATCGAATTCTTCTCAGTTAGCACGAGTTGATCCGCGAAGTTGCCTACTTGATTAGTACATAAAATACCAATTTATTTGGAAAACGAATTTGATTTGCCTTGCCAGCGCATCTCCGGTATGATTCCGACCAAATTCCACCATCTATGTTATTCGTTTTTGCATTCCCGCTCATACCCTTCTATCAATTTAACCAATTACGCAATACATTGAGAGAATTTGTAGAAATTCAAATCAGAAACTCGTATGAACCCTAAGTCGATAACCCAGAATCGAAATCCCTGAGCCGTGCATTATAATTGACGAAATTGATATCATTGCAACCGACTTTTATTTTCGAATCCAACGAGACAAAAATCAACAAATTTGATTCTGTAGATCTTGAGAAAACGGCGAAAACGTACTCGGCATTCAACTGAGTTTCGCTGATGAACTCGAAAAATCTGGGCCGTCCAATCGTAGTTAGGAGAAACGGACGGCCGAGATTATAACGTAGGTGATTAGTAGTATATTAAGTAATTTAAATTCCAGAATAAAACTCTAACTTGTTGGAATTATTTAATGGTCTTCCCTAATGTATTTTGACACGAAATTTTAACCATAGATTCCTTATAAAATCTAGTTTATGTTTATGTAAATTAATATGGGTTTTGAGTTTTTAAACGCAAAATATAATTTTTGTAAGTTCTAAGTATTATGGATTTATTTAGATAATTAACAAAGAGATATTTATGAAATAAAAATTTTATAATATGTATAAAATATCATAGTTACTATATATTAAATTTGAGCATTTTTGGACAAGAGGAAATAGGTCTAAAAATTGTAATTATGGAATTTTCATAAGTTATTTTATAATCTATGATTTTAATGTAACAAAAATCAATGTATAGTTGATTAATAAACTTTATAGGTTGGGAATAATATAATAATACTAAACTAACATTTAATACAGAATGTTAATAAATATTTTTAGGTATAAACTTTAAGTGAACAAATATATATATATACCAGGAATAAAATAGTAACTTAGGTTAAATCAAGGAATTTAATTAATCTACATTTACATTAAATATATAATATGGGAGTTAATATACTTAATTGAAACTAAGGAAAATACTTTATTTTATAAACCATATATTGGATGTGGATATGTGTAAAAGTTAATAGAGATAATTAAATGCAATAACACTACGTAAAAAATGTCTTAAATAAATCTTAATATATAGATAACGAAAGAATAATTAAAAATAATAAAATACCTTATAGAAAATAGAATATGAAGGAATTAATAAGTTAAACTAAATCTATACATAATACTATTAAAAGAGTATTATATGAGGTGGTCTTAAATTATGGTTATAAAAATTAAGCTTAAAGAGTTACCTCTGAATTTCTAAGATTTTTATATAGACTATATTAAAATACATGCATAATATTATTAGTCAACGACTAGAATGTAAATCTATAATTGGGTTGAGTAATTAATAAGTTAAGACGTAGGGATATTTGTAATTTGTTTTCATAAAATGTAACACAGATAGATCTGATTGTATAATTAATGATAAAATAAATGAAATACTTTACTACATCTAAATGTGAAGTGGATTAATAAGTCTGGATTTAATCATTTCATAACATTTATAGTATTGATTAATAACTTAATGTCTTAGGATAAAATCATTAAACGAATTATGATATAAAACCATATTAAGCTATGATTAGGGAATTAATCTAAATAATCATCCTTAAGTTTCTTAGAATTAGATAGGCCATATAAAATACATTTATAACATTAATTACCAATATTCATAATGTGAGTTTATAAATAAGTGTTGTAATTAATAGCCAGAACTTATAAAAAGGTTTGCAAATATAAATTAGATATTTAAAACCTTTGAACCTTTATTTTGATGAAGCTAAGTTACATAAGAGATTATATTATCTACTTTACGACATTGGAAAGATTAATATGTCATTTGAATTTAAGGTATGAGGATTTTTCAGAATAGGCGATCTTATGAGTTAATTAACAATCTCACTTATGAACGAGAGTTTAATTCTTAGGTAAATTTTACCTTATGTTAAGACGTAATGTCTATCCTGAAACATAATAAAGGAAATTGATTTGTAGAGTTATTCTGAAATACCCCAAACCTTAGTGTGTTGTTTAAACATTTAAATATGGTATATTAAGACTAAAAAGAGTCTTAGAAACATTAGTAAACAATTTAAACCATAGAAAACACATATAAATGCCTTAAAGTCAATTAGGGCTAAATGTGTTCTAAGATCTTGGGATAAGCTTGGATAAGCACCTACACTAGAGCTTACCACAGACCTTATTTATATACTATGAACATATTAAACCCAGTTACCAAGAAACCACCAGCTTGAAAATAAAGTTACAAACACACACAAATGTTGCTTAAAAGGAGTCTTAAAGCACATTTTTGAAAAATTGTCTTGTAAATGAGTTTTGAATGGCTAAATGTCCATCATTACTCTTTAATTAACATGTGTACTATATAGTATCACATTTGGAAGTCTATATCAATGGGAAATCAAAAATTTCACATCTATGTGCCTTGTTTTAGTGAATAGTAACTAAAATAAGCTAGTTTGTAACATATGTTTGTATAAGTATTTAAATTGGCCAACAAAGACTAAAATTCCCTTAGTAACATTAAGGGGGCCGGTTTTCTTAGTGGTGAGTCACCACTCTTGTTATTTTGTTTAACAAATAAAAGATGACTTCTTAAGTACTATTTACTTTAAGTATAAATATCTTCTTAAAAGCAAACTTATCTCACTTTCTCATTTCCCTCCTCATTTCCCACGGTTTCAAGCTCTCTTCTATCTCTTCTTCATTCTCCATTCACGGTTTTGCAATAGTACCACCACCATTCTTCATCTTCAACCTCTTGTAACTCCTAGCTCACTTTGCCAAATCAAAAAAAAGACCACCATTCTCTTAGTCTCATCAAGCTCTTCATTCCTATCTTCTCAAAATCCCAAGAGCTCCATTTCGGTGCCAAGAGGAATCACCATGGGAGGAGCTTGAGCTCATCTTTTCACATATTGTTGTTCTCCTTTGCTTCAAGGTAAGGAAACTCAAAGAAAAATGATGTTTCCTTCATGTTTTTGTGTTGTCCGAAAATCACTCTTAATGGTGCCCTTACCTTGCCTTGTTCTAGCTTCATTCAACCTTTCATGGACTAGGTGGAGTCCTCTCTTGATATATATTCAACCTCCTTAAGTTCTAAGGTAAAACCATTATCTTAAGTTTTAAAACAATGTAATCTAGGGTTACATGAGATGAAGCTTAACTTGAATACTCATTAATTGTTTGATATTGTTTAGAAGTTGACAAGCAAACACAAACATCATTACCGATTTTAATCAAGGAAACAAAAGAATTGTAAGGAAAGAGGTAAATGTGCTAACCTAATGTGGTTTAAAGTCTTAGGAGAAATGAGCTTATGTTGCTTGTTAAAATGATCTAAGGAGCCAATGGTGAATGACTTAGTAAATGTTCTCAAAGGCTTAGTAAACATATGTGTTGTTGAGTGTATTTGCAGGTCAAAGGCAATATAATGTGGAAATTCAGTGTTTATGATTTATGCATCTTAAGGGCCTAAGAGCCATGTTATTTAAGGGCCTAAGTGCCAAGCAATTTAAATTATGCACTATATTGTGATGTAGTGCTAAATGTGTGAAGTTTTGTGATAAGAATGTGTTTGATGGATTTTAGTGTTCTTGGTTGTTTAATGGTGAAAACATTATGTTTTGGTTTAGTAATGTTCTAGGGGAGTTCATGTCAAAATTTAGGTAATAAACAAGAAGTTCTAAGGGTTTTAAGTGAGTTTGGTAAGTTAGGAAATGTTTAGGATGGATAAGTGCTTTCCTAGTGGAAGAAACATGCATTAAGGGGTTTAAAGATGTAAAAAGGGCTTAAGCAATGTTCTAGAGGATTTAGAATGCAAAAGAATGTTTTGGGACATTTCAAGATCATGGTGAGATTGTGTTAGGACTTGTGCAATGTTGGTGAATAAGGATGAAGTGATTTGTTGCATGGGGAGCTATAAACTTGTAAAGATGTTCAAGGAGTTGTTTAGGAAGAAAAGATGCTTGGGAGATGATGTTGTAGTGGTGAGAAAACATTTGGGAATAGTGGGAGTTATAGGTATGAGACACCACATAGAAACTTAGTGAAAAACATTATAAGTGTAAACCTTTTTAAAGAATTTGTGTAAATGCTTGAGGAGGATTTTAGTGAATGATTATGGAGTTTTAAGGAGGTCTTAAGGTGTGTTTGAAGTGCCCAAATGAGGTTAGGATATACTAGGATATATGAGGTGAATTTTGGAGTTAAATGGGCAATGGAAAATAAGGGTCTGGAGCAGACCGATCTTGCGACTGAACTTGCCAAGATCGGTCGAGCCCAGTTTACCCTGCGAGAATTGGTTTCTGGAATGGACCGACCTTGGGGACCGGACTTGCAAGGTCGGTCGGGCATGGATTTTTAGTACGGATTGAGTCTCTGGAATAGACCGAACTTGGGACCAGACTTACAAGTTCGGTCATGCCTGAATTTTTGTACGTGAGTGAGTCTCGGGAATCGACCGATCTTGCGACCGGACTTGCCAAGATCGGTCGGGCCTGAATTTTCAAAGGGAAGAAACTCTCGGGAATTGACCGAACATGTGACCGAACTTACAAGGTCGGTCGGAGTAGAAAATTTTGACGGTAATATGTTCTGGAATGGACCAACCTTGTGTAAGGTCAGTCGGTAAGTTCGGTCGGACCTAAACTTGTAAAAAAAAACAAACAAGAATGGCTTAAGTAATAAACCCTAGGGGGTATAATGTAGGTAATCAAGTATAAGTTAAGACATTAAAACATGTCATATAATCATGTTAAACATTTAGTAAATTTGAAGCTAAGTAAATTAATTAACCGACGTTATTAATCATGTATAGGAGTGACCTACGGTGGAAATCAATCAAAGCATGGACCAAGGTATGGTTTTCTTGCAGTCTGTTGCCTACCGGTTTATACCGGCTTGTGTGTTGTATGTTTTCCTGTGTGTTTATGACGTTATAAGACTTAATCATGTAATGAGTTTATAGTTGTTCATATTATTGTGATATTGTGATGTGACTCATTTCCCTTGTGTGTGTCTAACATGACTTACCACCTGTTGTGAATTGTTTGTTAAGTTCCACTGTTGAACTTCTAACAAGTGCTAACTGGGAAGTGAGGAATCCGTTGTCCGGTCTTCATGCATGTAGTTAGAGTATATCTGAATCAGATTCGACTCTTATGTTGTTAAGATTGTTCTTCTTAATTTGGCGTTCGATCTCCCGCTAGCTTCCTCCAAAGCTTACATATTCTGACTTATGATCGGTTTAGTGGGAACATGTGTTTGTGTGGTGTGTTCGGGTCACTATATCCGAACCATCTGTGACTTAAGTTACTCGTTCGAATAACAGAACGGTAATGAGTGTGTGTAACGAGCTTAACATGAGAGTGAACCATTCTCTAGGCTCTTATGTTATTTAACCTTCTTGGTTTGTGATTGTGGAAAGAGTATCCACGGTGTATGTGATGTTGTGCTATGCAATGATGTTGCTATGCCATATGTTATGTTATGTTTAAAATAAATGCCATGTCATCGTGACAATTAGTTGCGCGTATCCCGGTAGTCGATGGGCTGCGCGTTAACCATACCAGCCAAGGGTTGCTGACCCCCTCGGGGGCTCCATATTTTTACTGCAGGATGAGGATCGAGGAAGCAGAGTGGCTGTAGGTTCTAGGCTGCAGATGTACTTTTGGGTTATTTTGGATGTTGAGCCCGGGATGCGCCTGTGCTCCCGTGGCATTATATTTTGATTCCGGATACTACTATGGCGGTATATTGGCAGTTTACATGAAGAAATGTAATTAAATACTCGGTATTGTATATGATGTATTTATGGTTTTAGTTCTATGCTCGGGAGTCTGATCATCAGACCGGTACACTTGTATTTATTCTGCCTTGTTAACCATGTGGGTGGTTGACGGCGTTGTAGCACCGAAGCGTTTGAGTTAATGTTTAGTTGTTTATTTCCGCTGCGATTTCTATTAGTTGTGAAGTGCGATGTAGGGGTGTTACAAAAAGTGGTATCAGAGTGAAGTATCGCTCTGATGACTAGAATACCGAGCTTAGGAATATACCGAGTTAGGAAACCTAACCACAGTTACCTAAGTGAGCAGTTATGGAAAGGTTAACCACTAACCAAGTGTGGAGGTACCTTATTGTCGGGAACGTTACAACCGTTGGAACCGATAAGTGTGTAAGCACAATGCTAATAATGTTCGTGTGAATTCAGATGACAGGTAGACCACGAGGTCGAGGCCGCGGAGGCGGCATTGGAGACACTGGGAACCAGGGAGAGAACCCTACGGCACAAGCCATGGCCGAAGCTGTAGCGGCCGCCGTAGCCCAAATGGTCCACAACTTGTAGTTACGATTCAGCAGGGGCAACAGCCCGAAGTTCAACCACCACCGCCACCGCCACGAGAGACCAACTGGGTCAAGGCATTGGCAGACTTGAGACCCCCATTGTTTCATGGGGAGACCGACCCACGTAAGCTGGAGGCGTACATCTCCGAGTTGGAGACCGCCTACGAGACCTTGGATGTGCCTGCTGGGGCCAAGGTCCATCTTGCCGCTTACTACTTGAAGGGATCGGCACAAAGCTGGTGGAAGCTTGTGAGAGAGGACCGGATGGCGGATCCTCAGTTTGGTTGGAGAGAGTATACGGCTCTGCTGCGAGCCAAATACTACCCTGTGCATGTTCAAGAGGCTAAGCGCCTGGAGCTGGATAGTCTGAGGCAGGGGGACAAGATGTCGGTTGATGAGTACTACACTGCATTCACCGGTCTTATCCACCTGTTACCGGACCTGGGATACTCGAACCGGGTGCTGGTAAACCATTTCTACAACGGTCTCAGCCACCGTCTTCACTATGGGATGAGGCCAGCTGAGTATACTACCTTGCAGGTAATTAGAATATAGTGTGATGTGAATAAGTGTAATCCATAAGTGAGTACTAATGTGAGTTTGTGAGTATGTTTTGCGAGGCATGACTGACATCCTAAATCCAGAAGTGCTATCATGCTGCTGCTAAGGTAGAGATTACCGTCTGTCTGAGGGACGAGGAGAATGCGCACAAGCGCAAGGCCACGAGCGAGGGCTAGAGTCCGCAGGGGTACGGGGGAGGAAAGAAGAAGAAGAAGCCTTATCCCCAGCCCCAGAAGAGTCACCACCAGGGTGACAAGGGCCAAGCCCAAACCACCACAGCTGAGGAGCCACTGAAGCTCACATATGCATACGCGGCGAAACCCCTACGCTCTTACCCACCTAAGGGTAATTATTTAATCATGTGTGACAAGTTGAAGTGTATGTTGTTAAGTTATGAAGTAAGTATTGATTGTGTACTGTGATAGCAGCTAGCACGGGTTCTGGACCGGAGCGCCACTACTACTGTAAGTGGTGTAACGGAGACCACCCCGGCAAGGACTGCAAAGGAAACGACGTGCAGTGTCGTTACTGCGAGAAGTGGGGTCACCGTGACTATGAGTGTTACCGGAACCCCAACAGTAGAGTCAACAAGCCCAAGGGGCAGTGGAAGGGTAAGGCCACAGCGACCATCGATGGCCCGAAGACGGCTAACCAGCCACCCACAGATCAGAGGAGCACTGATTCCCAGAAGGGGAAGGGGTCGGGACCTAGCAAGGCCACCCTGCATGTGGTGGACCGGTCAGAGGCGCCAGGGCCCTCTTCTAGACCAGGTACCGCCTATATTGTTGAATGAGATAAGTGATTGCATACCGCATTTCATGCATGTGTGTGTTAGTGAGTCCAAGTGTACTACCATGTGAGTAAAGAATTAAAGTATAGTGTGAAAGTCACCTAATTAGATAATTCTAAACTTAAAGGAACCTTCAATATATGTTATCCAATCCCACCCACACCAAACCCTGAAGAAACCACCATCAACATCACCGACTTTCCAATGGAGCAATGTCAGGTCATCCAACCAGGTATGATACTCTTAAATGGATACCTGACACCGGAAGCACAAATCCATATCATTAGACGATGCAATGAACTTGGAGCAAAACCTGGAGGTTTCTACACACCCAAATACCCGAGCGGATCAAGAATGAGATTAAGGATGATGTGCATGGGTAAGGACTGGAATCCTTACACCAAGACATATCAAGAAGTGCGAGCTGAAGATGGAGCAATTGTACCAAGTATACCTGAGGAGTTCCTTGCGGTCGTTAACCACGCCGTGGGAATTGCTCAGCAAGTTGAAACGGATTCAATTCCAAGTGTTAAAGCAGATTTGTGTATTGTGAACTTCTACCAGAAAGGTGGACGGTTAGGTTTACACCAAGATAAGGACGAGTCACCCGAGTCTCTAAGTAAGGGAGTACCCGTGGTGTCTTGGTCCATTGGTGATACCGCAGTGTTTATATATGGCGAGCAGAAGCGTGCTGATCTCGCAAAGAAGTTAGTACTAAAATCAGGAGATGTGTTAATCATGGGTGGGCAGTCAAGGATGCTATATCATGGCATCAGGAAGATCAAACTGAATACCGCACCGTCGGCAGTGATCAACGCCACACACATGAAACCCGGACGTTTGAATTTGACCTTCAGACAGTTTTAAAGCCTTGTATAATTATGTAATGTGTTAAGCCAGTGTATGATAAGGATGTAATATATGTGTTAGTTATGTTAACAGTGTAAACCAACGTATGATGTAAGAAGAGTGTGTTAATGAATAAAGTGGAGTTGTTGAAGTGTATATCAATGTGTTGTTACCCAATACTTATTAGTTTGCCAATGAATTAGGCTGTGCTCTCGGAACGGGAGGTATACTGAGTGTCTGCAATGAGGCAGAAGCCGGCAAGAGCGGCACAATCCTCACCGGTACCTTTCCAGTCAATGGGTGGACGCTTCGATCTTGTTCGACTCCGGAGCCTCACATACATTTATTTCGCTATCCTTTGCGAAGAGGCTGGGGTTAGACGGTGATGAGATGCCAGACTTCCTAGTCACTCTCCCGTCGAAAGAGCGGATCAGGTGTACCCGCTACCACCGAGATGTTGTTGTACGAATCAGAGGTGAAGAGTTTCCGATCGACTTGATAGAGTTCGACGGACTTGGTTTTGATGTGATTGTCGGGATGAACTGGTTGGAGCGGTACAAGGGCAGAATCTGTGTGCCGAGCATCGTCTGCTTCTTCGGAGTCCATCTGGGGTTACCATATCTTACCGCCAGAGGCCCAGGAGCCTTCGACTCAGATCATCACCGCCATGGCTATGTGTCGTGAACTACGACGAGGGAGTGATGTATACCTCTGCTATGTCCAGGACATAGAGAGAGATCCAGAGTTTAGCCCAGATGTGCCGGTAGTGTCGGAGTTTCCTGATGTATTTCCTAAGGAACTGTCGGGCATGCCGCCAGCACGGGAAGTTGAGTTTGAATTGATTTGGTTCCGGGCACCGGACCAATTGCGAAGGCGCCCTATCGTATGGCTCCAGCAGAGACAGAGCTCAAGGAGCAGCTGAGAGACCTACTCGACAAGGGATTTATCCGCCCTAGTGTTTCACCATGGGGAGCGCCGGTCCTCTTCGTGAAGAAGAAGGACGGTAGTCTCCGCCTGTGTATTGACTATCGAGAGCTGAATGCAGTTACGGTGAAGAACCGTTACCCTTTACCACGCATCGACGATTTATTTGATCAGTTGAGGGGAGCATCAGTATTCTCCAAGATAGATCTACGATCCGGATACCATCAGATTGCTATTCGTGACAGTGATATTGAGAAGACAACATTCAGAACAAGGTATGGACATTACGAGTTTACGGTTATGCCGTTTGGATTGTCTAACGCACCAGCTAAGTTCATGGACTTAATGAACCGCTTGTTCCAAGATCAGTTGGACAAGTCAGTGGTAGTTTTCATCGATGATATTCTTGTGTACTCGAAATCGAGAGGTGAGCATGAAAGCCACCTAAGAAATGTGTTACAAACATTGAGAAAGAATCAGTTATATGCTAAATTTTCAAAGTGTGAGTTTTGGCTGAACCAAGTATCCTTTCTTGGTCATGTGATTTCTGAGGCCGGGATCGCTGTTGATCCGGCAAAGAGATGCAGTGCGCACCTGGCCTAGGCCGAAGACAGTTACCGATATCAGGAGCTTCCTCGGTCTGGCAGGTTATTATAGGAGGTTTGTGAAGGACTTCTCCAGTGTCTCGAAGCCGATGACTTCCTTGATGAAGAAGGATGCACCATTCGAGTGGACAGTCGACTGTGAGAGTTCTTTCCAGAGTCTCAAGGATGCTCTGACATCTGCACCAGTCCTAACTATACCAGACGGTCCAGATGGTTTTGAGGTCTATTGCGACGCATCAGGCAGAGGTATGGGTTGTGTGTTGATGCAACACGGGAAGGTCGTAGCTTACGCCTCCCGACAGCTGAAGAAGCATGAAGAGAACTACCCTACCCACGATTTAGAACTGGGTGCCATTGTCTTCGCATTGAAGAAATGGCGACATTATTTGTATGGGGTAAGTGTGACAATTTATTCTGACCACAAAATTTTAAAGTACTTGTTCACTCAGAAGGAGTTGAACATGAGGCAAAGAAGGTGGGTTGAGTTTCTAAACGACTATGACATTAATCTACAGTACAAAGAGAGTAAAGCAAATGTGGTAGCTGACGCATTGAGTCGCCGAGCACACTCTCTCCATTCGCTAGTCTCTCATACTGGCTTGGTTGAAGAGGTGGAGTGCTCAGATGACGGATCAGTATATGTTAGAGATCAGGCAGAAGCTTATTGATGGCACATTCGAGGGTCAGAAGTACGACTTCCGACTCCACGATGATGACCTGATTAGGCTTAATGGCCGACTGTGTATTCCGAGGAGTAGCGCTGAGCTGAAGGAGCGCATACTGAGTGAATCCCACTGTTCTACGACTTCGATTCACCCCGGAGCTTCAAAGATGTATAAGGGTATGAAACGTTATTTTTGGTGGACTGGCATGAAAAAGGATGTTACTGATTATGTATTGAGGTGTCTCACTTGTCAGAAGGTCAAGTTTGAGCACCGACGGCCTGGTGGTATGGTACAACCAATGCCAGTGCCTGAGTGGAAGTTCCATGATATTTCTATGGACTTCGTAGTAGGGCTTCCGCCTACAAGGGGAGGTCTGAATATGATTTGGGTTATTGTTGACCGACTGACCAAGGTGGCTCGATTCGTACCGATGAAGGACACCTGGAAAGTGGCAAAACTAGCAGAACTCTTCGACAGAGAGATTGTAGGACATCATGGGGTACCGAAAACAATTGTGTCTGACAGGGATACCAGATTCCTCTCAAGGTACTGGAAATCCACACGGGAAGCGCTTGGTACCGAGCTGAAGCTAAGTACAGCGTTCCACCCACAGACAGATGGTCAGAGTGAGCGTACCATCCAGACACTTGAGGATATGTTACGTGCATGTGCACTTGATTTTCAGACCAGCTGGATTGATAAGTTACATCTGATCGAGTTTAGCTACAACAACAGTTACCATGCATCGATCAAGATGTCTCCCTTCCAGGCTTTGTACGGTAGACCATGCCGCACGCCATTATGCTGGGATGAGTCGAGTGAGACGGTCATTATAGGACCAGAGTATCTGGAACAAGTTCAGGCAGAAGTTCGCCAGATCCGGGCTAACATGAAGGCAGCTCAGGATAGACAGAAGTCGTACGCAGATGTGCAAAGACGTGACCTGGAATTCGCCGTGGGCGATCAGGTATTTTTGAGAGTATCCCCCATGAAGGGAGTGTTTCATTTTGGCCAGAAAGGCAAGTTGAGCCCAAAATATGTGGGACCTTATGTTGTGATGGAGCGGATCGACCCAGTAGCTTACAGACTTGATTTACCCGCCGAGCTGGGCAAGGTACATGATGTATTTCATGTGTCCCAGTTGAAGAAATATATGTCTCATCCGTCTCATGTGCTTCAACCTGAAAGGCTAACCTTAGAGCCGACCATGCGATCAGTGGAGACTCCGGTACGGATTCTGGATACTAAGACTCGAGACACTCGCCATAAGTCTGTGAGACTGGTGAAGGTTCTCTGGTCTAACCACGACGTTGAGGAGGCCACTTGGGAGCTGAAAGATAAGATGAAGGCAAAGTACCCGTCATTGTTTACTTCTTAGTGTTTATGTGTATAGGGTACGGGGCGTACCCCTATTTTAAGGGGGTAGAGCCGTTTCGGTTATGTGTGTACGACGTGTATTTAAATACATCATCTATGTTATGTTGTTATGTTACAGACCGTTGTGTCTAAACGATGTTATGTTGTATGGACTTTGTGTCCAATGTTATGTAAGTGTGTTGTGACTTTGTGTCCAATGTTATGTAAGTGTGTCATTAATGTTGTACGGAAATATTGTTTATATGTATTCCTGTGTACTAACATTTAGGATATGTGGAAATGTGAACTTTGAGGACAAAGTTCTTTTAAGGGGGGTAGATTGAAATACCCCAAACCTTAGTGTGTTGATTAAACATTTAAATATGGTATATTAAGACTAAAAAGAGTCTTAGAAACATTAGTAAACAATTTAAACCATAGAAAACACATATAAATGCCTTAAAGTCAATTAGGGCTAAAATGTGTTCTAAGCTTGGGATAAGCTTGGATAAGACCTAAAGAGCTTACCAAGACCTTATTTATATACTAATGAACATATTAAACCAATTACCAAAGAAAACCAAGCTTGAAAATAAGTTAAAACACAAAATGTGCTTTAAGGAGTCTTAAAGCACATTTTTGAAAAAGTGTCTTGTAAATGAGTTTTGAATGGCTAAATGTCCATCATTACTCTTTAATTAACATGTGTACTATATAGTAGCACATTTGGAAGTCTATATCAATGGGAAATCAAAAATTTCACATCTATGTGCCTTGTTTTAGTGAATAGTAACTAAAATAAGCTAGTTTGTAACATATGTTTGTATAAGTATTTAAATTGGCCAACAAAGACTAAAATGCCCTTATTAACATTAAGGGGGCCGGTTTTCTTAGTGGTGAGTCACCACTCTTGTTATTTTGTTAAACAAATAAAAGATGACTACTTAAGTACTATTTACTTTAAGTATAAATATCTTCTTAAAAGCAAACTTATCTCACTTTCTCATTTCCCTCCTCATTTCCCACGGTTTCAAGCTCTCTTCTATCTCTTCTTCATTCTCCATTCACGGTTTTACAATAGTACCACCACCATTCTTCATCTTCAACCTCTTGTAACTCCTAGCTCACTTTGCCAAATCAAAAACAAAGACCACCATTCTCTTAGTCTCATCAAGCTCTTCATTCCTATCTTCTCAAAATCCCAAGAGCTCCATTTTGGTGCCAAGAGGAATCACCATGGGAGGAGCTTGAGCTCATCTTTTCACATATTGTTGTTCTCCTTTGCTTCAAGGTAAGGAAACTCAAAGAAAAATGATGTTTCCTTCATGTTTTTGTGTTGTCCGAAAATCACTCTTAATGGTGCCCTTACCTGGCCTTGTTCTAGCTTCATTCCAACCTTTCATGGACTAGGTGGAGTCCACTCTTGATATATATTCAAACTCTCTTCAAGTTCTAAGGTAAAACAATTATCTTAATGTTTTTAAAACAATGTATAATCTAGGGTTTACAATGAGATGAAGCTTAAAGCTTGAATACTCATTATATTGTTTGTATATTGTTTAGAAGTTGACAAGCAAACCAAACATCATTACCGATTTTAATCAAGGAAACAAGAAAGAAGTTGTGAGGAAAACAGGTAAATGTGCTAACCTAATGTGGTTTAAAGTCTTAGGAGAAATGAGCTTATATTGCTTGTTAAAATGATCTAAGGAGCCAATGGTGAATGACTTAGTAAAATGTTCTCAAAGGCTTAGTAAAAGGCATATGTGTTGTTGAGTGTATTTGCAGGTCAAAGGCAAATATAATGTGGAAATTCAGTGTTTATGATTTATGCATCTTAAGGGCCTAAGAGCCATGTTATTTAAGGGCCTAAGTGCCAAGCAATTTAAATTATGCACTATATTGTGATGTAGTGCTAAATGTGTGAAGTTTTGTGTATAAGAATGTGTTTGATGGATTTTAGTGTTCTTGGTTGTTTAATGGTGAAAACATTATGTTTTGGTTTAGTAATGTTCTAGGGGAGTTCATGTCAAAATTTAGGTAATAAACAAGAAGTTCTAAGGGTTTTAAGTGAGTTTGGTAAGTTAGGAAATGTTTAGGATGGATAAGTGCTTTCCTAGTGGAAGAAACATGCATTAAGGGGTTTAAAGATGTAAAAAGGGCTTAAGCAATGTTCTAGAGGATTTAGAATGCAAAAGAATGTTTTGGGACATTTCAAGATCATGGTGAGATTGTATTAAGGACTTGTGCAATGTTGGTGAATAAGGATGAAGTGATTTGTTGCATGGGGAGCTATAAACTTGTAAAGATGTTCAAGGAGTTGTTTAGGAAGAAAAGATGCTTGGGAGATGATGTTGTAGTGGTGAGAAAACATTTGGGAATAGTGGGAGTTATAGGTATGAAACACCACATAGAAACTTAGTGAAAAACATTATAAGTGTAAACCTTTTTATAAGAATTTGAGTAAATGCTTGAGGAGGATTTTAGTGAATGATGTATGGAGTTTTAAGGAGGTCTTAAGGTGTGTTTGAAGTGCCCAAATGAGGTTAGGATAGACTAGGATATATGAGGTGAAGTTTGGAGTTAAATGGGCAATGGAAAATAAGGGTCTGGAGTAGACCGATCTTGCGACCGAACTTGCCAAGATCGGTCGAGCCCAGTTTACCCTGCGAGAATTGGTTTCTGGAATGGACCGACCTTGGGGACCGGACTTGCAAGGTCGGTCGGGCATGGATTTTTAGTACAGATTGAGTCTTTGGAATAGACCAAACTTGGGACCGGACTTACAAGTTCGGTCATGCCTGAATTTTTGTACGTGAGTGAGTCTCGGGAATCGACCGATCTTGCGACCGGACTTGCCAAGATCGGTTGGGCCTGAATTTTGAAAGGGAATAAACTCTCGGGAATTGACCGAACATGTGACCGAACTTACAAGGTCGGTCGGAGTAGAAAATTTTGACGGTAATATGTTCTGGAATGGACCAACCTTGTGTAAGGTCGGTCGGTAAGTTCGGTCGGACCTAAACTTGTAAAAAAAACAATCAAGAATGGCTTAAGTAATAAACCCTAGGGGGTATAATGTAGGTAATCAAGTATAAGTTAAGACATTAAAACATGTCATATAATCATGTTAAACATTTAGTAAATTTGAAGTTAAGTAAATTAATTAACCGATGTTATTAATCATGTATAGGAGTGACCTACGGTGGAAATCAATCGAAGCAAGGACCAAGGTATGGTTTTCTTGCAGTCTGTTGCCTACCGGTTTACACCGGCTTGTGTGTTGTATGTTTTCCTGTGTGTTTATGACGTTATAAGACTTAATCATGTAATGAGTTTACAGTTGTTCATATTATTGTGATGTTGTGATGTGACTCATTTCCCTTGTGTGTGTCTAGCATGACTTACCACCTGTTGTGAATTGTTTGTTAAGTTCCACTGTTGAACTTCTAACAAGTGCTAACTGGGAAGTGAGGAATCCGGTTGTCCGGTCATGCATGTAAGTTTAAGAGTAGATATCTGAATCAGATTCGACTCTTATGTTGTTAAGATTGTTCTCCTTAATTTGGCGTTCGATCTCCTGCTAGCTTCCTCCAAAGCTTACCTATTCTGACTTATGATCGGTTTAGTGGGAACATGTGTTTGTGTGGTGTGTTCGGGTCACTATATCCGAACCATCTGTGACTTAAGTTACTCGTTCGAATAACAGAACGGTAATGAGTGTGTGTAACGAGCTTAACATGAGAGTGAACCATTCTCTAGGCTCTTATGTTATTTAACCTTCTTGGTTTGTGATTGTGGAAAGAGTATCCACGGTGTATGTGATGTTGTGCTATGCAATGATGTTGCTATGCCATATGTTATGTTTAAAATAAATGCCATGTCATCGTGACAATTAGTTGCGCGTATCCCGGTAGTCGATGGGCTGCGCATTAACCTTACCAGCCAAGGGTTGCTGACCCCCTCGGGGGCTCCATATTTTTACTGCAGGATGAGGATCGAGGAAGCAGAGTGGCTGTAGGTTCTAGGCTGCAGATGTACTTTTGGGTTATTTTGGATGTTGAGCCCGGGATGCGCCTGTGCTCCCGTGGCATTATATTTTGATTCCGTTGATACTACTGTGGCGGTATATTGGCAGTTTACAGTGAAGAAATGTAATTAAATACTCGGTATTGTATATGATGTATTTATGGTTTTAGTTCTATGCTCGGGAGTCTGATCATCAGACCGGTACACTTGTATTTATTCTGCCTTGTTAACCACGTGGGTGGTTGACGGCGTTGTAGCACCGAAGCGTTGAAGTTAATGTTTAGTTGTTTATTTCCGTTGCGATTTCAATTAGTTGTGAAGTGCGATGTAGGGGTGTTACATATTCCTTTGAAACCTTAGGTTTAGTAAACAATTTAAAACGTATTTAAGACTTAAGTTTATTGAAGTTAGTATAAAAGGATTATACATAGTCTATGGAGGGAATGTGTGTAAAAGAAAAACATTTAGGAAAATTAAATGTAAGTAAGGATACATAAATGGATATCTTAAAACACCTTATTATATAGGTAATGATAAAGCAAATAAGATACCTTGTGAATACTAAATGTAAGAGTTCGATACGTCTAAGTTAATTATAATATAGTTATTTCAAGATGAAAAGTAATTTAACATCTTATGACAAGATTAGTATATGGTTGTAATAAAAATTTATTTTGAACTAAAGATAAGATAATTGAGTTTAGTAGATGAATTAAGTTATAATAAAATCCATCTACAACACTATGATTCCAATATACAGGATGTAGATCTTACTTAAGTTAAGGGGAAAACTTAATCATAATGGATTATCTATTAGATATTGATAAAATACATAATCATTACATTGTGAAATAATAGTATAGTATTCTAAGATTAATTGAGTAATATAAAATGCACTTATGATATATAGGTCTCAAAAGTCTTGAATGTGAGAATTATGGTTAAGTATTAGTAAAGTGGATTGAGTGAAACAATTAACAAGTGTTAGTAAAATACCTTCCTCGATCTTACAACCTTAGGCTATACAACATTCTAAAATAAGTCAAAGGTTATACATAACATTTAAGCGAGGGCTTACAAGATAATTGAGATTTAGAATTAAGAGTGAGGAAATTTTAAGTTTAACTTAGGATATAAGTTATTGATAATAGACTATCTTTAATGTTCCTCAGAGTGTTGTTGAATGTTTGCACGAGTTTACTATAACTGCTACAGCATTACTCAGGTCCGATTTCTCATACTCAGATACTTTTGCTAATGGGCTTTATGGAATGTTTTGGAAAAGGCCAACTGATCTTGAATGGATTTCAAACGGAAACTGCTTGTGTGACTAACTCAGCTTGATGTGACTAACTGAGCCTTGAATGTACAACTTACATGATTATTGGTTTCTCCTATCTGGTTGTCTCATTAGATATTAACTGCCAAGGGTTTACGCCTCTGCACTCTGTAGGACTGAGTGTTTTGGTATTGCACTTGTGCAGTTAATAATCTAGTGGGAATATGAGAAAATGTCAATCTTGGTAAATTCTTCCTTTGACTCTGGATATCGTTTCATCCATGAGTTGAGTCTTTTGTTGTGATGTGCGCGCATCTTCACCAATGACTGAGAACGGGTCGGTAACAGTGAAGGGTTGTATATCCCTTGTCCAAAAAGACGTTGTTAACAGTAAAGGGTTGCATATCCCTTGTCCAAAAGGGCGTTGTAAACAGTAAAGGGCTGTATATCCCTTGTCCAAAAGGATGTTGTAAACAATGAGGGGTTGTATATCCCCTGTCCTAAAAGGACGTACTTGGCGGTGGGGGCCATCTCTCCCAGTTGGTTTTATTCCACTCTTGAGTTATGGGTTCTTGGATCTCTTCTTTCATTCCTAGTCCTTGTGACTACTTGGGTCTTTCTACTCCAAATTGGAACTGAATCTAACACAAGCAATGGATGTTCACTAACTTATAGTGTGGTTTCTTTTAACTGACTAACTTTACCTTGTTGTTATTTATCTCTATTCTCGACTTGTTATCTTTGACTTGGTGATTTTAAAGTGCCTTGTTCCTCTGTTTTTTTTTAATAATTTGATTTCAAGTTATTGTTTATTTTAAGAGCTATGCTTAAAGGTTTTGTTTTGGAGAATCGTACCAGTTCCATTCCAGGGAACTGGCTCACCCCTCCCAGGGTGGGCTGCTTGGTTATATCTTGTAGGTACGAATTGTTATACAGGTGGCCACGAAGAGTATGAGTGATTGGATGGGAATTAGGATTTGTGGAGAGTTGTTGTATTTCGCTATTATTATATTTATGTTATGTTTTCTCGAGTTCAGACCGTGACTTTTGTAATCTTTTAAGTAGTAATTAGTGAGGTTTTGTACTGGGTGTTTGGAACCCGATGATCTGTAATCGCCATTAGAGATTTTTATTCCACTGTATTAACTTTAAATAGGGGTGTTACAAGTTTCCACTGCTTTTGCCCAGAAGACCTGAGGAAGATTGCTCCCCAATAGCATGAAACCTGGCTACTGTTGGATAAATACTATACATTAATTTATATAGATTTACAGCAAACTAATAGGCAAGTGCACCTAGTCGGAGTAGTACAACAAGTGTCGTATCCACAGGGAAATTGTTCAATTTTCTTAGTTCCGGTATTTAATAAACAGTAAATAAAAGGGGGTTTAGCTAGTGGCAATCTTAGTATTTTTGGGTTGAACAGATAAAAACAATTAAAAGCTTAAATAAAACAGTTGTGTATTAAGTGGATGGAAAATGTGCTAAGTAAGGTGAAATCGCCCAAATATAATTCAGATATTAATTATTATCCTAGTTTGCTCTTATTTGTCTGTTAAGAATTTATCTTGTGGCCTTCCTAAATCATAGATAAGGACAACTCTTAATTAATTCAATAGACTTTTTACAATCAGAAAAAGTCTAAAATCATTAATTAGCTTTAAGCGAGAATTCTTTTTATAACAGTGATGGATTTTATCTGCTAATCAAGGAGATAATATCTAACGTTTGTCTCTCTCTGTGGTCTGTTCTCAGATTTACAAAATCATTGAAATAAGAGAAACCGTAAATGCATAAAAATGATCAGTTGTTAAGCATTTAATAATTTAGAGAGACAAAACAAATATTTATAAGCAAACTTGATATTATAAGTAAGTCTGAATTATTTGGGGTCAAACACCCATCCTAAGCACAAATATAAACTTACTCAGACATTGACAAAGATAAACATAGAGTAGAGATAGATAGGTAGAACGATGAAGAATGAACAAACTGGCGCAAGTTAGTCCTGTCCGGGTTGTTTGGCCGGACACAAATCCGGACATGTCTTGTCCGGGTCTGTTTGGCCGGACACAAATCCGGACACAGCTTCTTTAATGGAGTTCGCGTCTGGGTTTGTGCAGAGCTTCGTTCTGCGTTTGGTTTTCTGGGAATAAGAACGTAAGGCTAATTTGGTGATGGAAAAAGATGAAAATTGGAGTATGGATGGAGGGAGAGTGAGTATTGATGAGCGTTGATGAGTTTGGATGCAGCAGAAGATCCTTTGAAGATGGAAGGAACGTGGGTTATTTATAGCAGAGGAAAGGAGGAAGATAAGGGAGTGGTAGGCTGACAGGTGAGGAAAATCAGGAGAACGGTGGATTTTGGAGCAGACAGTGGTAGATTGATAAGGTATGCAGCGCCTGATAAGTTTGAGGTAGTAGATAGATAATATTGTGGGCGCTGCAATTGAAGAATAAATGGAGAAGACGGTGCAGTAATTGAAGAAGAAGAAAATGGAGAAGACGGCGCTGTAATTAATCAGTCGCGCGAATTCTGGATCTGGGCTGCGTTTTACATGCGTCCGGAATGCGTCCGGATCCGGACATGTGTGTCCGGATGTGTGTCCGGGTTGTTTTAGCCGGACATGGTGTGTCCGGATGTGCGTCCGGCTCGTTTTAGCCGGACATGTGTATTTTCGTCTTGTCTTGTCTACAAACTTTGACAGGCTCCAGATTCTTCGTTTGAGCTCCTTTTTAGATCCGTTTGCGCCTATGCGTTCGTCTCTTCGTCTACTTTGCTCCTAGCTTGGTTTTCCTTATGTTTTAACCAATAAATCTATAAGATAACCAATAAAACATAAACTAGAGTAAAACTAACCAAAGTTGAGAAATGAGCAAGAAAAGTGCTAATATAACATATGAAATACACCCATAAAACATGCTCATTTGGACACTTATCACACCCCCACACTTCCCTTTTTGCTTGTCCTCAAGCAAAACCATGTACCCAAGTAAGTAGGAAATGCTCAATATCAACAAATATTATTATGAAGGGTAGGATAAAGAGGTGAACAGTTCATGATCTTAAACTTTTTGAGGAGTGTGAAAAATCAACTGCTGGTGGCACAGGTGTGCTCAGGGTAAAAATAAAAATTAGAGTTTTGGGGTATGATCCGGAGTACTTCAATGCTTCTCAGTTTTGGTGACTTTGAGAACTTTTACCACGGCCAACTTCTCTCAAGAATGGGCATTGAGGAGAAAACAAAAGGCAAAATAGATTATACATTTGTTTCACTTTTGCATAAGAGATGAGAAGATAATATGTAAGCATCAAGCTTTTGTATTTAAGAACACTCAACTCTCTTTGTTGGTTACCAATGGTGTCTCGCAAGTCCCTTATTTATTTTTTGTATATTTCTTTGACAGAGAAGCACCCCTTAGCAATCCCTAAGAAAGAAGACAGAAGGAACCCCTGAGCGATAAAAATCCAACCATTGCAGATCATTTGGTCACACCGCATAAAAATGCTCCTCAAAAGTAATCAAAATTTTAAAATTTTTGTAGCCTTTATCCCACAATTCATAACAGTATTTGTTATTAAAGAGAACTAACTACATCAGCAGGGTCCACAATTTTTAATTTTGGACAAACGCAAGATAAGCAGAGAGATTAAACATTTTAGCACAAAATTTCACCGAAAAGGGCACGGCCCCCACACTTAAAATTGAACAATGTCCGCATTGTTCACCAGAAAAATAAGGGAAAGTTTCAGAAGACCTTTTCGGTAAGTAGAAAAATAGAGAAAACACAAAGGTCACAATTAATCATTTAAGCACATAAACGCTCCTCTATAGATTTTATTTAAACAAAAGCATAATTAAAGAAACTGGTACTCCCCTGAGATTATTTTTGCTAGCGTTTATTGGAGTTCCCCCACACTTGAGCTTCAGCCTCAAAGTAGCGTAGCTTGGTTGCAGTGTAGACATGAAGTTGCACCTGCATAAGACACTAGAAGCAACCATACTACAAATGGGGTTAAGAGTTAGCAAAAACAAAATTTAAAGAGAACCTGAAAATTAAAAGAGCATAAAAGCAAATGAAAGAAAATTCATCCGGGACAATCATGGACTGATAAAAATAAGCATTAAGCGTGAGAGACTGAACACAAACATTTAAAAATATAGAAACAGAAACTCTCCTGATATCGTAGATTGAGGAAGAGTCCCTTCCTCACACTTAAGTTCGAACAATGGGGGTAGTAGCGTTCCCCACACTGGTATTCAAGCAAGTGTCCAGCCTTGGAGATCATCAAATACCATGATTAGAAGTTCACCTGCACACACTTACAACTACCCAAAAATAAATGCTAAAAGCGTTGCATTAAAGCTCATACACCATTAAAATATAGAAAATAATATGCTCCCCTCTTCATTTGATAGCACATCCTCCTTCCTTTAATTTTTTTTTATAAAAATACACACGTCCGGACTTGTTGGTCCGGACGCAAATCCGGACGTGTTTTAGCTTTGCACGTGTCCGGGTCTGTTGGTCCGGACACAGACCCGGACGCGTTATAATTTTTTTTTTTGAAAAATAATATAGGATAATTTAGAATAATTTAAAACAAAAATAATAGGATTATAAAAGCGAATAAAAGAAAAGTTCTTCCGGGTTGCCTCCCGGAAAGCTGCCCTTCTTTAACGTCTTTGGCTAGACGCTACCACCATGAAGTCAGCCGGGATCGAATATGAATGTTGAAGTCGGCTTCAACGGGTGGGTGGGACGGTCATCATGAATTATTGAAAAATCACCCGAATTCTCATTATTTGGTGGTGGGTAGCGTGGTTTGGTATATAATTTTCGTTTATCCAGAGCTGCTACCATTTTGATTGTGTCAGGGTGCATTGGTTGGTTATCACAGATTTCAGCTAAAGCATTTTCAAGAGCATCATTACAAATAATAGCAGATAAATTATCCTGCACAATAGAGTCGACAATGTCTATGGAAAAGGTGTCTTCAATATGAGCGGGTTTCTTTTTGACTTTGGACATGTCGTATTCTAAAGTTTCGTTATGCAGCCTTAAAATGATTTTTCCTTTTTCAACATCAATTAGTGCTCTAGCAGTTCTCATGAAAGGTCGTCCTAAGATTAAGGGCACCCTAGTGTCTTCTTCCATGTCAATTACAATAAAATCAGCGGGGAACACAAAAGTTCCTACAGTAACAATCAAATCTTCTATTATCCCTTTTGGGAATACTAAAGATCTATCTGCTAATTGTAATTGAATAGAAGTAGGCATGCATTTACCAATCTTAAGTTTGTTGAAAGTTGAGAGTGGCATTAAATTGATACTAGCTCCTAGATCACATAGCCCACTACCACAATCAACATTATCAATGGAACATGGAATAATTGGCAAACCTGGATCTCCAAGTTTTGGAGGGAGACTCTTGAGAAGCACTGCTGACACTTCCTGTGTAAGGTGTACAGTTTCCACTTCCTGCAACGATCTTTTGTTTGTGATGATATCCTTCATGAACTTTGCATATATTGGCATTTGTTTTAAAGCATCTACAAAAGGAATATTAATCGTTAGTTTCTTGAAGTGAGTTAGAAACTTTCCAAACTGTTCATCTATATTTTTCTTTCTTATTCTGTTTGGAAAAGGAAGTGGGGGAAGAATCTTAGTGAGAGAGGAAGGAGTAGATTCAGGAGGCTCCTTCTCCTTGGAAATATTTATGAGGAGGAGGGGCTTCTTCAACATCTTCTTGTTCTTCTTCTTGAGGCTCGTGAGCTTGCTGCTCTTGATTATCAATATCATCTCGGGGAAGAGATGAGTTGATCGGCCTACCACTTCTCAACGTCACTGCCTTGGCCTGTTCCCTTGGATTTGGATTTGGCTGACTAGGGAAGGCACCAGGTGGCCTTTGTGCAAGCTGCTGGCTGATTTTCTCCAACTGTTGGCTGGTTTGTTGTATCTGGGCTTCAACCCTTCTGTTAGTGGCTTCTTGATCCACAAGTCTGGTATGGGTCGTAGTCACGAATCCTTTCATTAGGTTCCTGAATTCCTCATTTTGATCAGAAAAGGTTGAGGATGGTTGTTGTTGTTGCTGGAAACCTGGAGGGGGACCTTGTGCTCGATAACCTATATTAGAGTTTGGTTGGGGTCTTTTTCCCAGATAGGTATTAGAACTGTTGTTCTACCCTCCTTGGTTCTGATCATTATTTTTCCATGAGAAATTCGGGTGATTTCTCCATGGGTAGTTGTTGTTGAAGTTATTGTTGTAGGAATTACCGGGGCGGTTCCCTATGAAGTTTACATCTTCGTACTGATTTTTACCTTCGCATTGATGGGTTTCATGGGGACCAGCGCATATGGCACATCCTTCTGGTGATGGATTTGTAGGTGGGGAAGCTATTGTCTTCACGATTTCGTTTTGAGAAGTTGTTAGCTTTTCCACCATCTTTGCAAGGGACAAGATTTGAGCCGATAAATGATCTGTAGGCTCAACATGGAGTAGGCCTGCTGCTCGTGGTGTTCTTCCTTTGGATCTCGTCCACTGTCTTGTATTGCTCGTCATGGTTTCGAGAAGGTTCATCCCTTCTTGAGGAGATTTCATCATGAAACTTCCTCCTGTAGAGGAATTTACGAGTAGTCGGTTTCCATCATCCAAGCCATTGAAAAATGACAGGCAGAGGGATTGATCGTCGAGACCATGGTGGGAACATTTCATCAGCATATCCTTGAATCTGTCCCATGCGTCGTATAATGTTTCTCCCGGTTCCTGACAGAATGTGATGATTTCTCCAATCAATTGCCTCGTTCTACTGGTTGGGTAGTATTTTGCAAGGAATTTCTGGGCCATTTGTAGCCATGTGGTGATTGATCGGGAGGGAAGGCTTCGGTACCACCTGTTTGCTGAATCTGACAACGAGTGAGGAAATAGTTGTAGACGGATTCTTTCTTTGACGTTGCCGGTTTGACCAAAGGAATTACAGAAGGCTAAGAAAAGACTTAAATGATTTGGGGCTTCATCAGGATTCGCTCCACTAAATTTGCCTAGATCCCGGACGGCGGTGATGTAGTGGGTTTTGAAAGCCCATCGTCCGGTTTCTAGCGGTGTTAGTTCGGGGAGAACTATGGCTGATGCCCTTCCTTCGGTATCGGGTTGGTGGTAATCAGACAGGGCACGGTGTTCTGGTTGATTTGGTTGATTTTCATGGTTCATTTCTTCTATAACTTCGTTATTAGCCATGTTTTGATTTCTCAGGTTTCTTCTTGCTTGTAATAAAGTGCGCTCGGGTTCAGGTCTCGGATTGACAAGTGGAGAACCTCGGGTTCGAGTGTTTGGCATGCACAGAAGATACTTGATTTGTGGAAACTGTGAAATTAATTAGTAAATCGATAAAGAAAAGCAGAGATATTGGTTAGGCCGATAAACGTTAATTAAACAACACTGATATATATTTTTTATATATTTTTTTTTAACAAGAGTAAAATGACAGAAAATAAGTGACAAGGGAAATTAAATGACAGAAATTATAAGTTAGTAGTTAGATGACAGAAATTATAAATGTTAAAGACAATGGAATTTAAATGTTAAGGACAATAGAAATTAAATGTTAAGGACAATGGAAATTAAATGTTAAGGACAATGGAAATTAAATATTAAGGACAATGGAAATTAAATGTTAAGGACAATGGAAATTAAATGACAATAATATTAAGAAGTCAGAAGTCAGATGTCCAAAGTCAGAAGTCCGAAGTCAGATGTCCGAAATTAGATGTCCAAAATTAGATTAACAACAAAATAATATAAACAAAATATTACAGTATAGCAAGTGAACTACCGGAAACTAGGGAAATTGATGGAATCAATTTCACCGGCAACGGCGCCAAAAACTTGTTGGATAAATACTATACATAAATTTATATAGATTTACAGCAAATTAATAGGCAAGTGCACCTAGTCGGAGTAGTACAACAAGTGTCGTATCCACAGGGAAATTGTTCAATTTTCTTAGTTCCGGTATTTAATAAACAGTAAATAAAAGGGGGTTTAGCCAGTGGCAATCTTAGTATTTTTGGGTTGAACAGATAAAAACAATTAAAAGCTTAAATAAGACAGTTGTGTATTAAGTGGATGGAAAATGTGCTAAGGAAGGTGAAATCGCCCAAATATAATTCAGATATTAATTATTATCCTATTTTGCTCTTATTTGTCTGTTAAGAATTTATCTTGTGGCCTTCCTAAATCATAGATAAGGACAACTCTTAATTAATTCAATAGACTTTTTACAATCAGAAAAAGTCTAAAATCATTAATTAGCTTTAAGCGAGAATTCTTTTTATAACAGCGATGGATTTTATCTGCTAATCAAGGAAATAATATCTAACGTTTGTCTCTCTCTGTGGTCTGTTCTCAGATTTACAAAATCATTGAAATAAGAGAAACCGTAAATGCATAAAAATGATCAGTTGTTAAGTATTTAATAATTTAGAGAGACAAAACAAATATTTATAAGCAAACTTGATATTATAAGTAAGTCTGAATTATTTGGGGTCAAACACCCATCCTAAGCACAAATATAAACTTACTCCGACATTGACAGAGATAAACATAGAGTAGAGATAGATAGGTAGAACGATGAAGAATGAACAAACTGGCGCAAGTTGGTCCTGTCCGGGTCTGTTTGGCCGGACACAAATCCGGACATGTCTTGTCCGGGTCTGTTTGGCCGGACACAACTTCTTTAATGGAGTTCGCGTCTGGGTTTGTGCAGAGCTTCGTTCTGCGTTTGGTTTTCTGGGAATAAGAGCGTGAGGCTAATTTGGTGATGGAAAAAGATGAAAAATGGAGTATGGATGGAGGGAGAGTGAGTGTTGATGAGCGTTGATGAGTTTGGATGCAGCAGAAGATCCTTTGAAGATGGAAGGAACGTGGGTTATTTATAGCAGAGGAAAGGAGGAAGATAAGGGAGTGGTAGGCTGACAGGTGAGGAAAATCAGGAGAACGGTGGATTTTGGAGCAGACAGTGGTAGATTGATAAGGTATGCAGCGCCTGATAAGTTTGAGGTAGTAGATAGAAAATATTGTGGGCGCTGCTATTGAAGAATAAATGGAGAAGACGGTGCAGTAATTGAAGAAGAAGAAAATGGAGAAGACGGTGCCGTAATTAATCAGTCCCGCGAATTCTGGATCTGGGCTGCGTTTTAAACGCGTCCGGAATGCGTCCGTATCCGGACATGTGTGTCCGGATGTGTGTCCGGGTTGTTTTAGCCAGACATGGTGTGTCCGGATGTGCGTCCGGCTCGTTTTAGCCGGACATGTGTATTTTTGTCCTGTCTTGTCTGCAAACTTTGACAGGCTTCAGATTCTTCGTTTGAGCTCCGTTCTTAGATCCGTTTGCGCCTATGCGTTCGTCTCTTCGTCTACTTTGCTCCTAGCTTGGTTTTCCTCATGTTTTAACCAATAAATCTGTAAGATAACCAATAAAACATAAACTAGAGTAAAACTAACCAAAGTGGAGAAATGAGCAAGAAAAGTGCTAATATAACATATGAAATACACCCATAAAACATGCATGCTCATTTGGACACTTATCAGCTACCTCTTGTAGTGTTCTGTTCTTTCGCTCAACTGCCCCATTCTGTTGGGGTGTTCTTGGTGCTGAATATGTGTGACTAATCCCATGTTGTTTACACATATCCATGAATTGTTGATTCTCAAACTCTGACCCATGATTAGACCGAAGAGTTTTGATCTTAAGGTTGAGTTGTACTTGGACTTTTCCTGCAATGGCTTGAAATTTCTCGAAGACTTCATATTTGGAAGCAATAAAGAGTGTCCAAGTGAACCGTGAGTAATCATCAACAATTACAAGCACATACCAATTTCCTCCAAAAAATTTGATTCTCATGGGTCCACATAAGTCCATGTGAAGTAATTCAAGTGGCTTGGATGTACTAACTAAGTTCTTTGACTTAAAAGAAATCTTAGTTTGTTTGCTTCTAACACAAGTATCACAAAGACTAGTCTCAGATTTGTTGATCTCAGGAAGACCCTTAACTAACTGTTTCTTGACAAGTTTCTTTAACAAGGAAGGGCTAACATGCCCTAGTCTTTTGTGTCATAGTGTAGAGTCATCTATTGAAGTAGTCAAACATGGAAGATTAGGACTGTCAATATCCTCCAAACTAGTTACATAAACATTTTTCCATCTTTTTCCCTTTAACAACTCTTTGTCATTGTTCTGACTTACTATACTACAATGTGTAGGATAGAAGTGAACTGAATTGTCTTTATCACAAATTTGAGAAACACTAAGCAAGTTGAATTTTAAACCATGAACTAGATTTACACTATCTATGATATAATCAGATGTAATACCAACCTTACCTACACCGATGATTTTTCCTTTCTTGTTGTCGCCAAAGGAGACGGTTCCTTGGCTCCTTGGTTCGAGTGAGAAGAACTTCTTTTTGTCTCCTGTCATGTGTTTAGAGCACCCACTGTCGATGTACCAGCAGGGGTCCATTCTCACTCGATTCTGCACTTAACACGTTAGTGGTATGGAGTTAGGGTCCATAGAAAGGTTGGACCCATTTCCACCATTAAATGTTCTAAGATCATTTTTGTCTACCCATTTTAGTCCTAGTTTCTTGAGTTGCCAATGCCTCATAAAACACTTTTTATAGCAATTGGATTCATGATGACCAGGTTATCTGCATAAGATGTAGACATTTCTACGACTGGTCTCTGACCGGTATCCGACCTGTCGTTTGCTTCTCATGGGTGTCTTAGAAACAGCATCTATCTTAGAATATTTTTCTTTGATGGTAGCTAGTTCCTTTTCTTTAGTGTTAAGAGCAACAATCAATTCATCGATTTCAGGTTGTTTTTCATGCTTCAATTTTTCATGAGTGGGGAGAATTTCACTATAATCACTTTGTAATTTCATGAGTGCCCTCATGAGATTGTCTACCTTACTTTTATCCGAGGTTTTTCTCAATTTTTCATTTTCTTCCAAAAGCTCATTGTTTTCAGTTTCTAATGCCTCTAGGTGATCAACTAATGTAAGAGAAAACTTTCTAAGTCCTAGAAGTTCAGCCTTTTGAATTCTCCTTCTAAGTTTAGAATAGTTTACCTTATGTTGTTCTTCTTCTTCTGAGACATCGTTGTCTTGTGCCATCAAGCACACTTCTTCAAGGCATAGGTGAGCCTTCTCATCTTCTGAGATGTCGTTGTCTGAGGTTTGATTGTCATCACTTCGTTCAGAATCTCCCCATGCGGCAACGAAGCCTTCCTTCTTCGGTCCTTTGTTGAATGATCGTCGGACAGGCCGCTTGACCCTGTCGTTGTCCTCTCGGGATCGTTGAGGACAGTCTTTGATATGATGTCCGCATTTTGAACACCCAAAACACTTGTCGTTGTTTTTCTTTTGATCATCCGACTCCTTGGACTCCTTGCTTTCTGTTAGGTCAAGGACTTTTGTTTTGATGATAGCAAACCTGTGGTGTCTATCTAACATGTTGTCAAGCTTATAATTCAGATAGACAGGCGAATAAGTGGCTTAGCACGCAAGGTTGCAAGTGCACTTAAGTCATGAGTGGCTTAGCACGCAAGGTTACAAGCGCTCTCAATCCACGACATGTGCCCTACCAGTCGGGCACCTGCGGCGAGAGCTCCGGAGAACTTCTAGCAATACACAAGCAGTCAAAAACCACACCATCATATATCTCTTACATCAGACATTAAACAAGGACTAAGAGAAGTTAGCAACGTCAACAAACTCACTCAGATGAGTCATACTCACACAAGCAACTTGCTTACGTCAATTTCACGACAAAAGGAGTATCTCATTAATGTACAAGATAACAAGATAAACAAAGGCTATTAATGAACATCATTACATAGCCATAATAAATTCAGAAGAGAGAATTTATGAGCATTAATGAGCCAGACAAGGTCGGACAAGTTGAAGTGTGCAAGTGGTGACCGACCACTTGGGAGACGCGCCGCCAAACTTGCCCATTCACAAGGCAACGCGTGTGCTGTTAGCTCCAGATCAAGTTGGAAAAAAATCTGTTGTAGGGTGCGGCAATTATATTCGTAGAAGAATGAGTACTCTACTCTTAGAGTCTACAACTCATAGGTTGTTAGTTGACATCTCAACTAACTTGTATATACGTGCATTAATGTCCTTTGTAAGATAAGCTTGCCAGAGAGAAAAAGAAGAGATACAAACTGAGCAAGTGTGAGTTAGACTAGAGTGTGTGTAAGTGCTAGAGAGTTGGTGAGCTAGAGATGACTGGGTTAGAGTATCAATATGGGGGTATTTGATAGAATGACTGGTCGGGGAACGGTCGGTGAACCGTAGGCCGATTGAAATACCCCAAACCTTGATATGTGGTTTAAATATCAAACTATGTTATATAAAGGCTAAAAAGTGCCTTAGAAACATCAGTGGACAATTTAAAATATAGTAAAGTGCAATAAAGCACTAAGCCACAGTATGAGCAAAAACATGCTCTAAGCTATGAGTGAACTTGGTTAGGACCCAAAGAGCCTACCAAGACTTAATAACATTTAATTATGATTTTATAAGGCTAATTAAGTCCTTAGGAAACTTTGTTAGACAATGAAACCAAACAAAACACAAATAAATACCTTAAAGTCAATAAGAGCAAAAATGTGCTCTAAGCTTGGGATAAATTTGTAAAAGACCTAATGGTCATACCTATACCTTATAAATATGTTAAGGAACATATTAAATCAATTACCAAAGAAAACCAAGCTTGAAAACAAGTTAAAACACAAAAAGTGCTTTAAGGAGTCTTAAAGCACGTTTTTGAAAAATTGTCTTGTAAATGAGTTTTGAATGGCTAAATGTCCATCATTACTCTTTAATTAACATGTGTACTATATAGTATCACATTTGGGTGGCTATATTAATGGGAAATCAAAAATTTCACTTCTATGTGCCTTAGTTTGTGAATAGTAACTTTTATAAGCTAGTTTGTAACATATAATGTTATAAGTAATTAAATTGGTCAACAAAGACTATTATACCCTCCTAGGCATATGGGGGCCGGTTTTTCAAGGAGTGAGTCACCAAGTTGTAAAAGAAATCAAATAAGTAAAGTAAAACTTAAAGTAAAGTACTATTTTGCTTTATAACATAAATATCTCCAAAAGCAAACTCATCTTCTCATTTCCTTCTCTTCTTTCATTTCACATGGTTTCTTCACCTTCTCCTTTCCTCCATTTACGATTTGCAACAGCCCCTCTCTTCTCCATCTTCATTTCCTTGCCAAATCCAACTCCATGCTCCAAATCAAATTCTAAGACCATATTTGTCTTAGTTAGGTCAAGCTCTACACTTCTACCTTTCCAAATCTTCAAGAGCTCAATTTTGGTGCCATGGAGAATCACCATTGATGGAGCTTGAGCTTGTGTTTCTACACATTATTACTCTCCTTTGCTTCTAGGTAAGGAATCTCAAAGAAAAATCAAGTTTCCTCTCCTTTTAGTACATGACCGAAAATTCACCTCACCATGGTGTCTTTACCTTGCTTGTTTTAGCTTCATTTGAATCTCCCAAGGGCTAGGAGAAGTCCTCTCTTGATACTTATTCAAGTTCTCTTCCAATTCCAAGGTAAAACAATTACCTTAATGTGTTAAAACAATATGTGTAACTAGGGTTTACAATGAGATGAAGCATAATGCTTGAATACTCATTCTATTATTTGTACATTGTTTAGAAGTTGACAAACAAACACCCCACCGGTTTTACAAGGAAACAAGAAAGAAGTTTGAGAGGAAAAGAGGTAAACAAACTATCTCAATGTAGTTTAAAATACCTAAGGAGCCAATGGCAAATGAGCTAGTAAAATGCTCTCAAGGAGACTAGTAAAAGAACATATGTATTGGTGTATGTATTTGCAGGTCAAAGGCATACTTATGTGGGAAATTCAGTGTTTATGGTTTATGTTATTTAAGGGCCTAAGAGCCATGTTATTTAAGGGCCTAAGTGCCAAGCAATTTAAGTTATGCACTATATTGTGATGTAGTGCTTAATGTGTGAAGTTTGTGTATAAAAATGTGTTTGATGGATTTTAGGTGTTTTGAATGAATTAAGGTAAAAACCTAAGTGTTTGGATGTGGGTATATACTAGAGAAGCTATGGCCAAATTTGGGAAAAATGTGTGAGAAGTTCTAAGTGTTTTAAATGGTCTTGGTGATCTAGGAAGTGTTAAAGGTGAATAAATGTTTACTTGAGAAGAAGACATGTGTTAAGGTGATTTAGAGTGATGCAAGGATTTAAGTGTTATCTTGGAAGTTCTAGGAATTCAATATGTGCTTTGAGAATGTATTTAAGTCTTGGAGGAGTTTGTTTAAGGTTTAGATAATGTTGATATTCAAGGAATAAGTGATGTTTAGGTGGGATGTGAAAAAAGGAGGTTTAGTTAGTAAGAAAAGAAGTTTGAGAGATGATGTTAAGGTGTAGAGGAAACACCTTGGTATAGTGGTCAATATTGGTGAAATACCACTTGGAAAAATTAAGGAGGAAGTGTAAGCTTGGGAAAGGAATTGTAAGAATGACATAAGGAGTTTTGATATGTAAGAAAGGATGTTTGAATGATGATGTGTGGAAGAAATGTCTTGGTATAATGGTTAGAATTGGCATGAATCATCACTAAGGGACTTAAGGAGTATAAACTATAAGTGTTGGAGGCTTTGGAGGAATTTGGCTAAGTGTTTAAAGGTGTAGAAGTTGAGCATTTTGCCGTGTCCGAACTTCCGTCCGGACATGGAAGTTCGGACAGGCTCTGTTGGGTAAAGGATTTTCTCATTCTCGAACTGTGTCCGAACTTGGGAAGTCCGGACACAAGTTCGGACGTGACTGTCTCTATCTGGGATTTACTCTCGAACTGTGTCCGAACTTGGGAAGTCCGGACACAAGTTCGGACGTGTGTATAGGTTTCAGTATTAGGTCGCGGCTTGCGTCCGAACTTGGAAGTTCGGACACAAGTTCGGACAGGCCACTGTATGGACCAAAATTGTTGTTTTAAGGTATAGAAATGGTGTGTAATGATGGGGATTGATAGGTAATGATGTTATAAGGTTGTTAAGGACATGAGGGTGAGTTTTAATGGTAATTAAGTGGGTGAAAAGTAGTATCAAAATGTAAAAGTAAAACAAGTCGAAATGTAAAGTTATGTAACTAAGTTAACGGGAAAAGTTATAAGCGTTAGACTTTAAACAAACATGTTACCCCAATGTTAATAAAAACACATGTGATGTTAACAGTTGTTCGAGAATTGCTCGAGGAACATAAGTGGACGTGGTAAAGTGGACTCCGGTGACAGGTATGGTTTTCTTGCAACCTGTGTCCTACCGGATTACACCGGCTTGTATGCCAATGTGTTTTTCTGTATGTTTGCCACGTTATGAGATAAATCATGAAACGAGTTTACAGTCGATATTGTTATTGTATGTTTACGTGCCGATACCGGTAACCTCGAATGCGCTTGAAGGGCTAGTTAACCACTATTAGGTAAACGTAGGAGAACGGTATCCGGTAACAACGTTTCCGACTTAAGGAACGTTCTAACCACGGCTATGCGTGAGTTGGTTATGTGATGTTTGTGTGTGATGTTTGTATGGGAATGTATGACTCTCTCTTCCCTTGTGTATGTCTAACAAGACTTAACCCAATGTTTGTGATTGTTTAATAAAGTTCAAAGTTGAACTTCTAATAAGTGCTAACGGGGGAAGTGAGGAGTCCGGTCTGTTCCGGCCACGCGTGTGAGTATGGGGGTCGTTGTCATAGCAGGTTCGATCCTCTCCGTATGTTATGGTTGTTTTCCAATTTGGTTCCCAACCTTCCCTTTAACTTAACCAAGGCTATTACTGACTCACGTCGGGCCACAGGGGCATACTATTGTTATGTTTGTTTCGGTGTGCTTGGATCACTATATCCGAGACACCTTGTGTTAAGTTAACCGTTCATTTAACGAGACGATAACGAGTTATGTAACGAGCTTATCATGAGACTGGCAACATTCTCTAGGCTCACCAGTGTATTAGCAATGTTTGGGTCGGTTCCTAAGAGGACCCTTCCCGTTATATTATGTATCTTTGTTGTGATGCAATATCTATTGCGGTGTTATGTTGTGCACGTGGAAACGTGCAAAGTGTTGTTAAGTGTTGTTATGTAGTGTATGTTATATGTTGTAGAATGTGGAGTATGTGGATCATGGATATGATTCCCAGTTTGTGATAAGAGGCGTTTAAGGATAACCCGATTTAAGGGTATGTGTCGTCTATTAAGGAAGTAGCTCCATTAGAGGAGGAACACTCTAGGGATGATGAATACCATGAGTGACTTATTAAGTAGGATGTATTATCCGATTGTTGAGCCCATTGAGGCAAAATGTTAAGTGTTGTGTGTTTACTGTTACATGCATGATTTAAATATAATCAACCGCATGCTAAGACGACAATTAGTTGTGCGTGGCCCGGTAGCATGTGGGCTGCGGGATTACCATACCAGCAAAGGTGCTGAGCCCCTTGGGGGCCACCCTTTCTCTTCTTTTCCTATTTCAGGTACAGAGAGCTGGAAGCCGTCCGAGAGTAGGACGGGGTAGACATTGTACATGGGTAAACATTTAAGTGTATATTTACAGTAGGTGTAGTAAGACCGAAATTGTTGTCGGCACCAGTTTATTAATACTCGGTATAGTTGGAAGTTGTACGTTGTTGTTGTTGTTAATGGAAAGGGATAGTAATTTGTAGTCGCTCGGGAATTTAGCCCATCAGACCGGTACAATGTATGTGTATTAGCCTTGTTAGCCACGTGGGTGGCTAACGGCGTGTAACACCAACGAGTCAAGTAATGTGATGAGGTTGTTTTTCCGCTGCGGGTTATTGTAAGTATGTTAATGTTGGATGGGGTGTTACAAAAAAGTGGTATCAGAGCGAAGTATCGCTCTGATGACTGAATTACCGAGCTTAGGAAGTACCGAGTTAGGATTTTTGTACTTTGGGTTAAGGGTTGAGTGATAGCGTGAGAGATACGCTAGATAGGAATTACCAGTGCGTACTGGAAACCTACAATATCCATCCCACCCTCCACAATCCCTGTATATAACTTAGGGAAAGAACGCCAGAGAGATGAAAGTCCTCTCATACTCGGGATACCCGATCTGACTGTTATTACATACCTCTAAAGGTACGGAGAACCTGTCATACGGTAGATCCCGAAAACTGGGAATCCCGGAGACGGTCTCCATCTGAACAATGTTAACCGCATTTCATAACAATGAATGAAGGATCTTGTGTATAGAGGAATAGAATTTCCGGCAACCTGGGTCGACATGCTAAGCAGTCGAGAATAACCAACTTGCAACGCACCAACCGTGCAACAGGCAAGAAATGGATTAATAAAACCCGAGACGAGTGTCTACGGAACCACAGTTGATAAATAATACACCAACGGTATACCAACCGACAAGGGAACTACAATGTAGTGCCCAAATACGTGGAACAGGCTACAAAGAGAATACAATACCAAGAAAAAGGGGTCTCCCAGAATGGGAAACACCCTAGTTGATGATCGTCATGTGAAGACAGTGAGAAATCACCTAGAAGAATTATTATCAAGACAGTAAGGTCAGTGAGGGCCAACAAGGCCACTGATGACAGTATGGGTAAAAACAATACCATAACCGGTATGTGTTAAACCGATAGCCAGTTAGCATGGCGCACTTGCCATAACAAGTGCTGCTATAACAGGGCTGTTCGGGAAATTTATAACCACTACAAAGTACTTGGTAAAGTACCATAAAGTTAAATGTGATCATCATAACAGTGGAAGGGCCTGTTAGCCTAACCTCTGTAATTGTAAGTACACCAGTCAGCAAGAAGCTAGACTTGGTTAAGGTAAGAAGATGTTGTGGAACCATGAGAATTTTTCTTTCAACCCAGATTTATACAAACCCTTTTCTTTTCAAAACCAAATTTTCTTTCAAACCAACACTTCTTTCCAACCTTCTTTTAAACCAAACTAGTAAGACCAAGGACAGTTCACAAGGATACAACAATGGATAAACTTTCCCTCGATTAAGTTCGGGAAGCATGGAATGAATATTGTCACGGGACAATATAAGGGAGTTGACAATAGAATACTTCACCTAGGCGTGTGACGGACACTACGAGTGTACCAACTGAATTGTGGGACGACCGCACTCCGATAGGAGCTTGTGGGCCTGACAGACCTACTTACGGGTTAGTTGGGTAAGTAGCAATGTATCAGTATGGTACCCCACATATGTATACGAGTGGAGTCCGAAACACGGGAAGTAGTCGACTCCGTCTCTACGGTCAGCAGTATAAATCAAACAAGAGCTAAGGATTACAAGGAATAGTTGAAGCTAAGGAACTCAGTTAAGCTAACTAGACTAAAAGAGTCAGTGAATTCATTTTCAAGGAAATGTTTTAAGAGTCAGGAAGTGCGAAGTGCACTAACTGTTATATAAAGACATCACACATGTCTTAAGAATTCCTCAGGGATAAACATTATAGCTGGAATGGTGACCCAGCCTGTAAATGGCAAAGCAGATGCCTAATGTGGACACATTAATGTGCAACAAACGGGATGAAACTCCCAGAATGAGTACCTACACTACCAGGAAAGGTTGATCTTCACGGAAGAAGATAATAACCAGTGAAAAACGCAAACGGCGTGGCTAATGGAATGTACCAATAAGTGTGAAACAAATGTAAAGCATAACGTAGCAACACCCAGGAGCAATCCTTGAGGGGTGTTCGCATCAACAATTGTTGAACGAAATGCATGACAGAAACACAAGGGTTGAACTAACACCCAGTTTAGACATGAGTTGTCAGGAGACGGACTGACAAACCTAAGGGGAATCCCATGAAAGGAACGTGATGCAACGACTTGTCATGGAGCCCAATATAATATCCAAACCATGTAATACTGTACAGAGAAGTACATGTGTGTGGACAGCCTACAATGAGCCCAGCTCAAGGCAAATAAGGCTTATAAGCCATAAGCAAGATATGTTATATAAATTCGATTGATGGTAGAAGTTTATGTTGTATAAGTGAATAGAGTGGTAAACGAACCACTGCATTAAGAGTGGGAATACCTCTCGATATTGTGACACCGCAGGAGCGGTAGTTATGTGAATCAAGTTCAAGAAATATGTTAAGGATGGACGATGTTATTATTGAAAGAGAGCAATTAGCTTAGTAGTATGTGTATAAAGTGAAACACCGAGCTGAATAATGTCGGCTTGTGACTCGAATGATCGACGCTCAAGGAGCATTCAGTAGTCATCCAAATTAGTGATGAACCATAATACGAATGATGTAAGTTTATGTGTGGAAGTTGAGGTGACAGCAGATACGATATAAGCTGATGTTATACAAGGAATAAGAGCACGGTGCGCAACAAGCGACCGTTGTATAAATGTTGTTAAACGATAATGTAACAGATAAGACCAGTTATGAGTTAAACTCAGTGGACATGCAAGCAAGTGATGATACACAGACTGGGCAATAAGCCAATGGTCGGTACTATGTGATAAGGAACTCAGTGTGAATTCCTACTGCAATCGCATGAGGGATTTACTGTCAAGAGTTTACGCCTCTGCACTCTGTATGACTGAGTGTTTTGGTATTGCACTTGCGCAGTAATGATCGAGTGGGATAGCTAGGAATTGGAAACATGTTAATTGTGGAGCAATAATGTTATAATGGCCGATGCATAGGAAATGCAAGGCCGCACCAATAAAAGAGTACTTGTACAAAACCAAATGTGGAGACATGATTAACAGTAAGTGACTACAGTAGCACTAACTGCCAAATAGCGGTATGGAATATACCACAAATGTTGTAATAGCTGAGAAGCACTACATACTAGGTAGTAGCTCAATCTCAACCGACAGTAAGTCGGAAGGGAACAAGTCAGTCATTGTGAAATACATAGTTGTATACACAGTAAATTGTTATGGAAGTGGATAGAAAATTTATAACTCACCGAATTCGCTAACGGTAAGAGATACCACGCGTCGGTTGAGAAACCATTGTTACCAAGATGAAGGTGACACTTGGGGATGTACAATACAGTAAGAATAACAAATGGGGCAATTAAGCTCTACAGTTACTAGAGTTTCGCAGCAGAAACTAGTGAGCCAGTGATTCAAGTGTTGAATGTACATGGTGAACATGAGTGAATGGCTAATTATTAACGCCTAGAAGCCTAACAGGCCAGAATCGAAACCAACTAAGAGTTTAAACAAACTCCAATGAGAATTCTTGGTTTAGGAACTAAACCGCCAATATGGTTAAGATCCTCCAATTAGAATCCGTTGTGTAATAGACCGCGTGGAAGTTAAAACACTTCACGACGGCAGAACATTTAAGCCAATGTTTAGTGATTGATTACGTGGGCGTAATCCCTTTTAAGGGGGGTAGAACGCAAAACCACTTAGTGTATATTACCGTACAAGTGTACGTAGTGTATGTGATTTATATTGTGCATAGCACAAAATTATATTATTGTTTTGATGATTGGTGTGTGAGTTACGTAAACATACACATTCATTCATGGTTTAATTGTGGTAATTGCGCACAGAAGATGCGAATACCATTGTGATAAGTGCGTATATTTGTTAACAGTTGTGTGTGATAGTACAAGTGTGGGGAGTAGAGAAGCTCCCGGGGGAACAAAAGCCCCGACAGTGTATAAATGTGAAGTTGTGTGTTGTATTTTGACAAAACATATGTGTATATACATACTATATAGTGATTCAAGAAAGGGCATGATACCGACATAGAACCTAGTGAGAATAAGATTCCCTAGGCAACAGGATTAAAGTGAGTGGAGGTAACTGATAGACGGAGTTCTATCCTTGGAGATGTTATGATCATGATTAGAATGATTTAAAAGATAGAAAATTGGAAATGAGTGATTTACATGATGCTTGAAAATGAAGTGGGAGGTGGAACTTGATTTGCATGTGATCAAGGGAAGCCGAACACAAATTGGAGTGGAAGGATAGTTCTACACTGATGCTGATCACATCGGGGTTGGATGATTCTTGAAGCTCCCTATAAGTGGTCACAAATAACCACGCTAATAAAAGAAGCAAAGAGCTTAAGTTGGACTTGGAGTTGTGTGTGTTTTCAAAAGGATTTTAAATTGGCATTTATAAAACGTTGATGGATACTTTACATAATTAAAGTCTTCTTACTTAACCTCACAAGGAAATTTTAAATTTAAGTGATTGTTTTAATCTCCCAAAGGCACGGGGACGGAAGGTGTCCATCGCGACCGGGTTCTGCGGGATCACAGTGTATATCAAGGATATTTTTAATTGCTATACATGCTCTGACATGTTGTGTGGTATGTGTAATGAATGTTGTTTTGACTTTGATTTCCTAAAGTGTATACTATCAAGGCCTATGAGTCTAAATGTGTTGTGTTACATAGACCTAAGTGTCTGAAGACTGTTATGTTGTGGGGACCTATGTGTCCAAATGTTGTTATGTTACCCAAGACCAGTGAGTCAAAGGGGTTGTTATGTATGTGTAAGTGTTGTTAAGATACCCGGACCATAGAGTCCGAGGTTATCATGTGGATATGTTATGTTATGTGTGGATGTGAATGTGTTGCCCGGACCATTAAGTCTGAGGTTGTGATGTAAAGTGTGTTTGGTTAAGGAAGTTTATTTCCAAGTAATCCCCGTATTCTGATTTAATGATGTGTGGGAAAGTGTGAACTTCGAGGACGAAGTTCTTTTAAGGGGGGTAGATTGAAATACCCCAAACCTTGATATGTGGTTTAAATATCAAACTATGTTATATAAAGGCTAAAAAGTGCCTTAGAAACATCAGTGGACAATTTAAAATATAGTAAAGTGCAATAAAGCACTAAGCCACAGTATGAGCAAAAACATGCTCTAAGCTATGAGTGAACTTGGTTAGGACCCAAGAGCCTACCAAGACTTAATAACATTTAATTATGATTTTATAAGGCTAATTAAGTCCTTAGGAAACTTTGTTAGACAATGAAACCAAACAAAACACAAATAAATACCTTAAAGTCAATAAGAGCAAAAATGTGCTCTAAGCTTGGGATAAATTTGTAAAAGACCTAATGGTCATACCTATACCTTATAAATATGTTAAGGAACATATTAAATCAATTACCAAAGAAGACCAAGCTTGAAAACAAGTTAAAACACAAAAAGTGCTTTAAGGAGTCTTAAAGCACGTTTTTGAAAAATTGTCTTGTAAATGAGTTTTGAATGGCTAAATGTCCATCATTACTCTTTAATTAACATGTGTACTATATAGTATCACATTTGGGTGGCTATATTAATGGGAAATCAAAAATTTCACTTCTATGTGCCTTAGTTTGTGAATAGTAACTTTTATAAGCTAGTTTGTAACATATAATGTTATAAGTAATTAAATTGGTCAACAAAGACTATTATACCCTCCTAGGCATATGGGGGCCGGTTTTTCAAGGAGTGAGTCACCAAGTTGTAAAAGAAATCAAATAAGTAAAGTAAACTTAAAGTAAAGTACTATTTTGCTTTATAACATAAATATCTCCAAAAGCAAACTCATCTTCTCATTTCCTTCTCTTCTTTCATTTCACACGGTTCTTCACCTTCTCCTTTCCTCCATTTACGATTTGCAACAGCCCCTCTCTTCTCCATCTTCATTTCCTTGCCAAATCCAACTCCATGCTCCAAATCAAATTCTAAGACCATATTTGTCTTAGTTAGGTCAAGCTCTACACTTCTACCTTTCCAAATCTTCAAGAGCTCAATTTTGGTGCCATGGAGAATCACCATTGATGGAGCTTGAGCTTGTGTTTCTACACATTATTACTCTCCTTTGCTTCTAGGTAAGGAATCTCAAAGAAAAATCAAGTTTCCTCTCCTTTTAGTACATGACCGAAAATTCACCTCACCATGGTGTCTTTACCTTGCTTGTTTTAGCTTCATTTGAATCTCCCAAGGGCTAGGAGAAGTCCTATCTTGATACTTATTCAAGTTCTCTTCCAATTCCAAGGTAAAACAATTACCTTAATGTGTTAAAACAATATGTGTAACTAGGGTTTACAATGAGATGAAGCATAATGCTTGAATACTCATTCTATTATTTGTACATTGTTTAGAAGTTGACAAACAACCAAACACCCCACCGGTTTTACAAGGAAACAAGAAAGAAGTTTGAGAGGAAAAGAGGTAAACAAACTATCTCAATGTAGTTTAAAATACCTAAGGAGCCAATGGCAAATGAGCTAGTAAAATGCTCTCAAGGAGACTAGTAAAAGAACATATGTATTGGTGTATGTATTTGCAGGTCAAAGGCGTACTTATGTGGGAAATTCAGTGTTTATGGTTTATGTTATTTAAGGGCCTAAGAGCCATGTTATTTAAGGGCCTAAGTGCCAAGCAATTTAAGTTATGCACTATATTGTGATGTAGTGCTTAATGTGTGAAGTTTGTGTATAAAAATGTGTTTGATGGATTTTAGGTGTTTTGAATGAATTAAGGTAAAAACCTAAGTGTTTGGATGTGGGTATATACTAGAGAAGCTATGGCCAAATTTGGGAAAAATGTGTGAGAAGTTCTAAGTGTTTTAAATGGTCTTGGTGATCTAGGAAGTGTTAAAGGTGAATAAATGTTTACTTGAGAAGAAGACATGTGTTACGGTGATTTAGAGTGATGCAAGGATTTAGGTGTTATCTTGGAAGTTCTAGGAATTCAATATGTGCTTTGAGAATGTATTTAAGTCTTGGAGGAGTTTGTTTAAGGTTTAGATAATGTTGATATTCAAGGAATAAGTGATGTTTAGGTGGGATGTGAAAAAAGGAGGTTTAGTTAGTAAGAAAAGAAGTTTGAGAGATGATGTTAAGGTGTAGAGGAAACACCTTGGTATAGTGGTCAATATTGGTGAAATACCACTTGGAAAAATTAAGGAGGAAGTGTAAGCTTGGGAAAGGAATTGTAAGAATGACATAAGGAGTTTTGATATGTAAGAAAGGATGTTTGAATGATGATGTTGTGTGGAAGAAATGTCTTGGTATAATGGTTAGAATTGGCATGAATCATCACTAAGGGACTTAAGGAGTATAAACTATAAGTGTTGGAGGCTTTGGAGGAATTTGGCTAAGTGTTTAAAGGTGTAGAAGTTGAGCATTTTGCCGTGTCCGAACTTCCGTCCGGACATGGAAGTTCGGACAGGCTCTGTTGGGTAAAGGATTTTCTCATTCTCGAACTGTGTCCGAACTTGGGAAGTCCGGACACAAGTTCGGACGTGACTGTCTCTATCTGGGATTTACTCTCGAACTGTGTCCGAACTTGGGAAGTCCGGACACAAGTTCGGACGTGTGTATAGGTTTCAGTATTAGGTCGCGGCTTGCGTCCGAACTTGGAAGTTCGGACACAAGTTCGGACAGGCCACTGTATGGACCAAAATTGTTGTTTTAAGGTATAGAAATGGTGTGTAATGATGGGGATTGATAGGTAATGATGTTATAAGGTTGTTAAGGACATGAGGGGTGAGTTTTAATGGTAATTAAGTGGGTGAAAAGTAGTATCAAAATGTAAAAGTAAAACAAGTTGAAATGTAAAGTTATGTAACTAAGTTAACGGGAAAAGTTATAAGCGTTAGACTTTAAACAAACATGTTACCCCAATGTTAATAAAAACACATGTGATGTTAACAGTTGTTCGAGAATTGCTCGAGGAACATAAGTGGACGTGGTAAAGTGGACTCCGGTGACAGGTATGGTTTTCTTGCAACCTGTGTCCTACCGGATTACACCGGCTTGTATGCCAATGTGTTTTTCTGTATGTTTGCCACGTTATGAGATAAATCATGAAACGAGTTTACAGTCGATATTGTTATTGTATGTTTACGTGCCGATACCGGTAACCTCGAATGCGCTTGAAGGGCTAGTTAACCACTATTAGGTAAACGTAGGAGAACGGTATCCGGTAACAACGTTTCCGACTTAAGGAACGTTCTAACCACGGCTATGCGTGAGTTGGTTATGTGATGTTTGTGTGTGATGTTTGTATGGGAATGTATGACTCTCTCTTCCCTTGTGTATGTCTAACAAGACTTAACCCAATGTTTGTGATTGTTTAATAAAGTTCAAAGTTGAACTTCTAATAAGTGCTAACGGGGGAAGTGAGGAGTCCAGTCTGTTCCGGCCACGCGTGTGAGTATGGGGGTCGTTGTCATAGCAGGTTCGATCCTCTCCGTATGTTATGGTTGTTTTCCAATTTGGTTCCCAACCTTCCCTTTAACTTAACCAAGGCTATTACTGACTCACGTCGGGCCACAGGGGCATACTATTGTTATGTTTGTTTCGGTGTGCTTGGATCACTATATCCGAGACACCTTGTGTTAAGTTAACCGTTCATTTAACGAGACGATAACGAGTTATGTAACGAGCTTATCATGAGACTGGCAACAATCTCTAGGCTCACCAGTGTATTAGCAATGTTTGGGTCGGTTCCTAAGAGGACCCTTCCCGTTATATTATGTATCTTTGTTGTGATGCAATATCTATTGCGGTGTTATGTTGTGCACGTGGAAACGTGCAAAGTGTTGTTAAGTGTTGTTATGTAGTGTATGTTATATGTTGTAGAATGTGGAGTATGTGGATCATGGATATGATTCCCAGTTTGTGATAAGAGGGGTTTAAGGATAACCCGATTTAAGGGTATGTGTCGTCTATTAAGGAAGTAGCTCCATTAGAGGAGGAACACTCTAGGGATGATGAATACCATGAGTGACTTATTAAGTAGGATGTATTATCCGATTGTTGAGCCCATTGAGGCGAAATGTTAAGTGTTTGTGTTTACTGTTACATGCATGATTTAAATATAATCAACCGCATGCTAAGACGACAATTAGTTGTGCGTGGCCCGGTAGCATGTGGGCTGCGGGATTACCATACCAGCAAAGGTGCTGAGCCCCTTGGGGGCCACCCTTTCTCTTCTTTTCCTATTTCAGGTACAGAGAGCTGGAAGCCGTCCGAGAGTAGGACGGGGTAGACATTGTACATGGGTAAACATTTAAGTGTATATTTACAGTAGGTGTAGTAAGACCGAAATTGTTGTCGGCACCAGTTTATTAATACTCGGTATAGTTGGAAGTTGTACGTTGTTGTTGTTGTTAATGGAAAGGGATAGTAATTTGTAGTCGCTCGGGAATTTAGCCCATCAGACCGGTACAATGTATGTGTATTAGCCTTGTTAGCCACGTGGGTGGCTAACGGCGTGTAACACCAACGAGCCAAGTAATGTGATGAGGTTGTTTTTCCGCTGCGGGTTATTGTAAGTATGTTAATGTTGGATGGGGTGTTACACCGATAGTCAGGAGAGGGTAGACGACTTTAGGGGTAAAGTCGAAACAGTCCCGGGAGTCCGTGTGTGGGGCAAGGGAGGTTGAGTGAATTTCGTGTGTGTAAATTTTCAATCGAAATGTGTTTTCCAGTTTAAACCTATCTCGTGTTCATTCCTAAACTATCAAGATCAAATTGAGTCATAGATATGTCCACGACCGGTCGGGGATGCATCGGGTGCACTAATTATCAATTGGTATCAGAGCGGGTCTCTTCTAGAAACCTAACTACTTTGGAAGAGGATCAAAAATGACTCATGCAAGCCTACTAGCGTCAGAAGAAGGTTCTGCACTAAATCGACCACCACTTTTCAATGGAGACAACTACACTCACTGGAAGAATAAAATGGAGTTTCACATCATGTCTGATGATCCCAGGATATGAAGGGTTATATCACGCAGTGAATATACCTTCCAAGATGCTCAAGGACAAGACATTTCAGTGGATAACATGACGGATGATCAAATCAAGAAGTTGGTTTTGAATGCTCGAGCAGTACGGATTCTACACTGCGCACTACTACCTGAACAATATTCCACGGTAGCTTCAGTTAAAATGGCACAAAAGATTTGGAAAACTCTTGAAGTCACATATGAAGGAAATGGTGAGATCAAAAAGACTCGCATTGAGCTGTTGTTGACTCATTGGGAGCTATTCAAAAAGGAAGAAAAGGAGAGCATCTCAGAAATGCACACAAGGTTCACCAAGCTCATCAACGAAATGTTGGTACTTGGAAGAACAATCTCTAATGAGGATCAAATCTGAAAATTCCTCAGATCTCTTCCAGCCTCTATTGATAGCAAAGTCAATGCCATGCAAGAAGTACATGATCTCTCAAAGATGTCCTTGGCAGACATGCTAGGATCCCTGATGGCTTTTGAGTTAAAGCTACAACAAAGAAACTCAGAAAGCTCATCTAAGGACAGAGAAAAAGGCATCTCCCTTCAAGCAACTGAAAATGAAAGATCTGAGTCAGGAGACAATAATGATGAAATGGTCCTCTATGCTAAGAGGAACCTTCGAAAGTTCATAAGAAATAAGATGAGGAAAGGCAAGGAGCCCAAGGAATCGGATGTTCAGAAGACAACAAATGACAAATATTTTTGGTGTTCAAAGCGTGGGCACCATATCAAAGACTGTCCTCAGCGATCCCGAGAGGACAACGACGGGGTCTAGAAGCCTGACCGACGATCATTCAACAAAGGGCCAAGGAAAGAAGCCTTCGTTGCTGCATGGGGAGACTCAGAACTAAGTGACAACAATCAAACCTCAGACAGCGATCTCTTAGAAGATGAGAAGGCTCACCTATGCCTTGAAGAAGTGTGCTTGATGGCACAAGACAATGATGCCGTAGAATTAGAAGAAGAACAACAATATAAGGTAAACTATTCTAAACTTAGAAGGAGAATTCAAAAGGCTAAACTTCTAGGACTTAGAAAGTTTTCTCTTATACTACTTGATCACCTAGAGGCAATAGAAACTGAAAATAATGAACTTTTGGAAGAAAACGAAAAATTGGGAAAAACCTCGGTGTGAGCCTCGATTTTAAACCCTATCCTATGTTGATTAAAGTTGATTAGGATCTAATCAGGTTTTACGTCCACTTACAACCTAAGATTAACAACTATGTCATATAACAGTAATTATTAAAACCTAAGCTAACTCACTGGAACCTATTATGAGTCACCACCTAATTTTAACCTAGATCAAATTAGGAAAGGAGAGTTCGGGTTCGGGGGCTTGATATTCTACTTATTTAGGGTTCAAATTACTTTCATTACCCTTCTCAGGTCATTTTTCCTCTACTTGGTTTATTTACGGCTTTATACAAAGTTGTTCTTAACCTAGGTGCGTGCTTCTGTTTTTTTTTAACGTTTTTTTTACAGAAAATTAAAGTGAAATTGAAAGTTACCTAAACTAGGGTTTCGGAGGCAGAATTAGGTCAAATTTGGTTAACGTCCGTAGCCATGGACCCCATGTCCGAGACCACGGACCCCAGCTAACCTAATTATACAGAAAAGTCGAATTTGAAACAAGAAATTTGAAAAGTCCGGGGCCACGGACAAGGTGTCCGTGGGACCGGACATTATTTAGAAAAACCTAAATTTTGAAATTTTAAAATCCCGCCGCCGTCCGTGGGTGTCCGTGGCCACGGACAACCCGTCCGTGGTCCTAGACCATAGGTCCGAGGTCACGGACAACCCACGGACAGGGGTTTTCTGATGGTTCCCGAGGGTGTTTTGAGCTCAAATTTTAGAGGTGCGTAGCCTGAAAGATTTTAAGCATGTTAGTAACTGAAAGAACTCAATTTGACATCAAAATTAGTACGAAACTTAGCAAACAAGTAACAAGGCAGTAGCTGAGACAATTAACGATACAGAAGCGAAAAAGAGTTTGTTTAAGCCCAAATTTTGAGGCAAGACTGATAATGTCGTGGGGAGTTAGGAAAGTGAGATTTCTACCTGTTCTACCTTCGGATTCACGATGATTCTTCACACCGGGATTCGTCGAGTGCTCCGTTGATGGCAAGCCCGAAGGGATTTCGAACCAAGCTTCTGGTTGCTGGTTGTTCTTGCTGTTCTTCACGTTTTGGAAGTGTTTTTGAGAGGTTTTGATGATTTTTGGTGCTTTGGGGATTGGAAAACGTGTTTTGACAGTGATTTCGGGGGATTTTCGGTATGATTCGGGTGGCCGGGTGTTGAAAAACGTGAGAGAGAGAGAGGAGGCTGTGTTTTTTGACTCCCTAGGGTTCTTGAGCATATGAGATTCTGATTTTATCAAAAAACCTATCCTTTATATAGACTTTCTTAAAGATAAAGAAAATCTAGTAAAAGTAAGATTTTTGGCATTTTAATTAAATGACTTCCAAAGGAATTTTGCTGTGAAATTTTAACCACATGTCAAGGATGGAGATTATGAATTTTTTGAGGTGGAATCGAATTTTTAAAATGTTGGAATATTTTTAAATTGAATTTCTCGTCAGATTCAGTCAGAAATTGCTAGAAAATTATTGGAAATTCGAAAAATCAAAATTCCAACGCCATTATGCTTAAAATGTCATCCCCTATCAATGGTTAAAATATCAAAGCATTTCAAGCTGATTTGGGCATCTTTTGGAGGAGAGAGAAAGCTTATAGGAGGTCTTAGGAGCCTTAAAAATTACGAAAACGCCCCTGATAATGATGAAGCTGCTCCCCATGCCCTGGAACGCGTCAATCGAGCCGGAATCTCTCACTACTTGATTGAAATGCCCCTCACAGCACCGAAACCTCGTAGACCCTAACCAGGGGGGTCAAAATTTTGGGTATAACAGATTGCCCCCCGTCAACTGGACTTTGTAATGAATGTGAAAAGTCTGGTTGATGCTTGAGTGATGCCCCAAAATTTTGGACTCCACAGAATCCTCCATTTTGTGCGAAACCGCGTTGCCCACGTCCAGCTATTCGGAGGCGCTGACTGCCTATGCAACAAAACGCTGTCGAGCTATTCTAAGGTGCTGACTACCTATAAGTGAAAATGTGCCAAGCTATTCTAAGGCACTGACTACCTAGGTGACAAAATGAAATAATGTCAAGCGGTTCTAAGGCGCCGACTACCTATAATACATGAAATGATGCGATGTCAAGCGATTCTAAGGCGTTGACTACCTGTAATAAATGAAATGATGCAATGTCAAGTGATTCTAAGGCGTTGACTACCTAGGATGTGAAGACTGGATGGTATGCAAATGCAAGAATGCCGAAATGCTAATGATGCTAATGATGCGGATGTGGATGATGTTGATGATGCTGATGATGCTGATGATGCTGATGATGCTCAGATGCTTCTGGGGACCGAAACCCGTGCCAACGCTCCTGGCTGGACCCAATGTGGACTTATTGTCATCGCCCCCAAGCCGGTGTGCAGGGATAACTCCTGGTAAAAACCCTGGGGACTTATTGCCTTTGCCCACCATTCGTTGATCCCAAAAATAAGTTGACATCGCAAAAGGAGGATTTATTGCCATCACCTCGCCAACTTTCTGTCGTCAGGTCTTGTGACGCGCCTGGATAATGCAACTAGGTCTTATGACGAGCCTATATGAATGAGATCAATGCAATGTGTTTGATGAGAGTGGGTAAGCTAAAAGGGTAACGCTAGGTCTTACTACGAGCCTAAGGGAATGCTACCAGGTCTTATGACGAGCCTAAAAACGGATCTAGGTCCTATGACAAGCCTAAAGGTTGATTCTAGGTCTTATGACGGGCCTAAAGGTTGATTCTAGGTCTTATGACGAGCCTAAAGGTTGATTCTAGGCCTTATGACGAGCCTAAAGGTGGGATCTAGGTCTTATGACGAGCCTAAAGGACGGATCTAGGTCTTATGACGAGCCTAAGGATGGTTCTAGGTCTTACGACGAGCCTAAAGGTTGATTCTAGGTCTTATGACGGGCCTAAAGGTTGATTCTAGGTCTTATGACGAGCCTAAAGGTTGATTCTAGGTCTTATGATGAGCCTAAAGGTGGGATCTAGGTCTTATGACGAGCCTAAGGATGGTTCTAGGTCTTATGACGAGCCTAAAGGTGGGATCTAGGTCTTATGACGAGCCTAAAGGTTGGATCTAGGTCTTATGACGAGCCTAAAGGTAGGATCTAAGTGAAAGTGAGTCAAGTGTATGATGGGTCCAAAAGGATGTAGAAGGATTAGGGCTCAAGACGGGCCTGTGGATGTTTGAATGTGGAGGTAGAAATTTGATATGGAGGTAGGGCTTAGGACGGGCCTGAGGAAATTTGATGTGGAGGTAGAAATTTGATGTGGAGGTAGGGCTTAGGACAGGCCTGAGGAAATTTGATGTGGAGGTAGAAATTTGATGTGGAGGTAGGGCTTAGGACGGGCCTGTGTGATATGGGGAGAGTTTGATCCTTTGGGTTTTGGACTTTTAGGCCTCAATCGGTGTCGTTGTTGCAATTGTTTGGTCCAACAATTGCCCCCAGTATTTTTCCTTAAGGCAATCCGAGTTTTTTTTTTAGGATTTGTGGCAATCGATCGTTCCGATCGATTGCCCCCAGTATTTTTTGATTAATTGCGCGAAAATAAGTCTCATCCTCACAGGGTCAGGGTTTATCTTGATGTGGTGCTTTCTATCCTACACTCAAAGTGTTTAACGCTTGCACTCGTGCTCTCTCTTTGGTCAAAACATCTCAACCATTGAATTTGATATTTATTCTATTTACGCGTTCAACCTGTTACTTTCACGTGAGTGGATACACAACTACTTAGTCGGAAGTCTTTTAAACTTATAACGTGGCTATGGGGTGTGATGAATGACAACAGGACAATGGAGGAATGTTTAGGATATGTGGAGCTATAAGGGTGACCAAAGTTGCAACCTGCACCGTCTCTCGGATCTGTCTTGAAGTCGTTTGGCTACTTCGTGATGACTTCGCTTATGAGCTTGGAACTCTAGATTTTTGAGTTGTTCCTTGCACCTTTTCTCCTTCTTCCAATTTTGGATTTCTTCAAGGCTTTTCAGGTTTGCCTTTTTTGAATCTTTTTTTCTTCGGGGTTCTTGTGTTTCCCGGTTTTGAACTTTGAGAGCTGTTTTTGATGTTAGCTCAGTGGGATCCTGTGCCACTTTGGGGCCATTTACGGATCATTTCGTCATGCTGGCAGCAGTTTTGCTTCTTTGGACTTGTGAAGTTGCTGTTCGGAAACCGGGCTCCTTGCCTCCTTTGGTCACCGGGTCGGTTGTTCATCATTGGCTGGCCTATTTTGTGGAGCTTGTAGCGTTGTAAAAGAGGATGTATACGAAAAGCTCAGCGGGGGTGCCTAGGGTTTAATGTCAGGGTTCATAAGCTTTTGGCTGTGTGGTGCTGTACCTAGGTGCTTCGTCATCCCTAATACTTGTGTATCCGTTCTTTGTTACTTTTCAAAGGTTTAAGCGTAAATTCACAAATTATCTCCTTCGATCGGAGTCATGCCGTTTGCCTTACCTTTGAATGTGACCTCTCTGGAGTCGTGTAAGAATGACACGCTCTTTCACTCTTGGTTTTACCGCTCAAGGCACTCTCGCGAAGCGTACACTCGGAGACTTGCTTGCACAAAATAAACAAACGAAATTGTCGCCTTCGGTCTTAAACTCAGATTGCCCCCAGTATTGTTGCGGGGTTTACTTGACAAACCTTAGAATGCCCAAGTTATTTATGGAGGGGGATTGCATGTGTGGTGGTAAACAATGGTGGTGAGTGGTGGGGTGATTGCTGAGTGATTTATTTTTTTGATTTGGTCTTTTGGCGGCCGTGGTTTTGTTTTTTATGTGTCTGATGAAATGGTAGAAGTGATGGAATGCTGCGACATGTGTGGTGACTGTGATGGAGGTGGTGAATGCATGGACGGGAAGGTGGTTTTGCGAAGAACAGAGGTTTATCATATGTTTGCAGACACGCTTTATGAGAAAGAGCTTTTTTTTCCCTCTTCTTTTCTTTTCTTTTAGCACATGAACGAAAATATAATCATTAAAACATGAACAAAGAAGAAATTTTATTGATAACCAAAAGAAGTAACAATGACACTGAGTACCAACAAAATGGGAGAGACAACTAAACTAACTACGGAAAGAAAGAAGCTATGTAAAACAGCCAAAGGAAAATAATAATGACTCCTAATGACCCCAAAGCGGAAGTAAATGACTAACTACCCCTAATCTATGATCTATTCTTCGAGGAACATCCAATCAGGCATCGCTTCCTCCTCCGCTGCTCTTACCGTACCCTGTAAACATGGGGAACATGAGCACATGAATAAAAATGATAGTTCAATTGCTGAAATGAAAGATGGGTCCACTAACGCACCAAGTCCTTGACGACCAGGATTCGCTGCCGGAGATAGAACGTCGGGGATTCCTTTGGAGATCCTTGCCGAGGCCCTCACCCTCTTGATAACCGTACTTCTCCATGATAACCTTCCCCGGTCCAACCTTAAGTTTCTGAAGAAAAGTTGGATCGGACTGCTCTGGTACAACACTGAACCTGCTCAGATGGGACAAACCCTCCTCTTCAACCATGCAAACAGGCAACTCCTTCTGATGTGGTTCACCTTTAATGACATGAACCTTCCTATCTCTTTTGAACTTCAAACATTGATGCACCGTAGAGGGGACGGCCTTCAAATCTTGAAGGAAATCCCGTCCCAGAATCAGGTTGAAAGAATGGGGAATTTGCAGAACCAAGAACTTCACTGGATGAACAACCGTCCCAAACTTGAGTGGAAGATCCAATAGGCCGAAGACATGTCTTGGGTTATCATCGTACCCTCGTAACACTATTTGGCAAGACTCAAACTTGTCGTAACCCATACCCTCTGCCACTTTCAGAGGACAGATGCTAACGTCTGCTCCCGTGTCAATGAGGACCTTTGGCACCTTGAAGGCCCCGCACCAAACAGTAATATACAATGCTTTTCCCGAGTGCCCGGAGATCTCGCTATCGTGAAAACTGATCTCCTCCTCATGCTTTTGCCAAAGAGCCGCGACCATCCTCTCCGGGGCTAAACTTTCCTCCGGCCCGCCCAAATGTTTGGCAATGGCCCGTCAGTGCTCTGGCGAGATCGTAAGCAAAGACCAGATGGCCATGGGGATGGTTGTTGCCTTCAGCTTCTGAAGCAGTTCTCGTTCACCTGGAATTTCTTCAGCCACCGGGGGAGACGACATTCACTCTTCCCCTTGCGATGGCTTTTCAGGTGATCCGTAATGCTTGCCTGACCGAGTAATGTGAGCATTTGCTGGGACAAAGCTGACTGTGGATGCGGGCTTCCGTCCTGCCCCTCGTGCTGGCTTTTTGTCATCCCAGAAAATAGTAAAGGCAGCACACTGAACTTCGGACTCTGAGGTCTCGAGGTCATCCAAACGCTGATATCCCTGATCGATAAGGTCCTGGATCTGATGTCTCAGCGCTTTGCAATCATTGGTATCATGTCCCGCTAGCTGATGGTACCTGCAAAACTGACTGAGCCTACTCCCCTTTCGTGTCTCTCCATGGCGAGGAATGAGCGGCCGTATTAGCCCCTCGTCCTACAGCTCCTCAAAGGCCTGGCTTAAGGGACAACCAATGGGTGTGAATTTCCTTTCGGCTTTACGGGGAAGCCCCGGTACCGGGGTTGCAATCTGGATTTTTCCTTCTTGGGCCAATAACAGAATTTTAGACCTCAAATTACGACAATTATCTGTGGAGTGGCCCGCGAGTAGGTGGAAACGACAGAACTGTTCGGGATATGTCCCCAGATGCCGCCCGTGAAACCGCGGGGCTTTAAGTTGGACTAACCCCCGCCCTAGAAGTACTCTCAGAATCTGACTCTGCGGCTGCTGCAGATCTACAACGGGCACCCGTGCGGCCTGCTCTTGTTGCGGTTCCTGGTTCTCTAGTGACTCAATCCCGTCCTCATTTGGGGCCAGATCTAAAGGGATAATTTCCCCGAGAGCATGAATGAGAGCTCTCGCTTCTCTTGCGACTGACACAAATCCTGAGCTTAGCTCTTCCAAAGCACTCCTGTGGACAAATTCTAACTCGGCTAGTTTCCCTATCAAATCCACAAGCTCGGCGAGCTGAGCACTTCGATCGTTAACTCCAGACGACATCCTAGCTGCGAGGGGTGCTGCCTGTTTTAAGCAAAAAGATAAGTCAGCATTGCGGGAGTGAGACTAGGACTAAACTTAGGAACTCAGGCCGAAGATTAGTGCGCTGCAATGAATGCCGAACTCCAAAATTTTGGGAGGGTCCGCTCTGGACTACACTTTTGGGTTACAAGATTCGTTGGTCTTACGAGTGGGTATTGCAAGAATCAGGCTTGTAACAAGAATCAGCTTAAAGGATTTTTTGTGTTTTGGGGTGATCGAAGTATTTGGACTATGAAAACCCTTTGAATGTTTCATTTGGGCTAGAAGAGATTGACGGATCGATTCAGACATTGGGCCTGAGGCCCAGAAGAAAAAGAGCACATACACAGAAGTCCTACATAAGGAGGTGATGCAAATGTCCTCACGAAATAACTCAATCCAATGGGTACAGATCGATTCGGAGAGGTGCTTGGGGCGCGGGCCCAGGTCACCACAAAGGAATAGGGCTTGCACGCTATTCTCTTTGGGCTACCCCACTTTTTCACATCACCTAAAGGTGTGCGTCTACGGTCGGGTCTTTGACTGACCAAACAATGGGCTAGGTAAGGGTACTGCCAGGAAAATGCTTGGGGCTAAAGCCCAGGTATTAAGGGGGTGTGGTTAGACGACACCCTCCTCGTTTCCCCCACTTATTCACATCACCTAAAAGGTGTGAGTCCCTGACAGGGGACCCTCGAACGGGTCCCGGGGTGAAGTTGATTTATGTTGACCCTCGCTCTCATATGATGCAAAGGTGCAGAAATCTAAATTGCGCACAAAAGTAAACAAACAATATAATAAAGGCCATAAATAAACAATTATTCAAGTTAAGCCCTCTTTCTTAAAATTAAACAAGTTAAAATTAAGAAGTTTGTCCCCAGCAGAGTCGCCAGTCTGTGAGCCTCGATTTTAAACCCTATCCTATGTTGATTAAAGTTGATTAGGATCTAATCGGGTTTTAGGTCCACTTATAACCTAACATTAACAACTATGTCGTATAACAGTAATTATTAAAACCTAAGCTAGCTCACTGGAACCTATTATGAGTCGCCACCTAATTTTAACCTGGATCAAATTAGGAAAGGAGAGTTCGGGTTCGGGGGCTTGATATTCGACTTAATTAGGGTTCAAATTACTTTCATTACCCTTCCCAGGTCGTTTTTCCTCTACTTGGTTTATTTACGGCTTTCTACAAAGTTGTTCTTAACCTAGGTGCGTGCTTCTGTTTTTTTTTTTAACGTTTTTTTTACAGAAAATTAAAGTGAAATTGATAGTTACCTAAACTAGGGTTTCGGAGGCAGAATTAGGTCAAATTTGGTTAACGTCCGTAGCCACGGACCCCATGTCCGAGACCACGGACCCCAGCTAACCTAATTATACAGAAAAGTCAAATTTGAAACAAGAAATTTGAAAAGTCCGGGGCCACGGACAAGGTGTCTGTGGGACCGGACATTATTTAGAAAAACCTAAATTTTGAAATTTTAAAATCCCGTCGCCGTCCGTGGGTGTCCGTGGCCACGGACAACCCACGGACAGGGGTTTTCTGATGGTTCCCGAGGGTGTTTTGAGCTCAAATTTTATGGGTGCGTAGCCTGAAAGATTTTAAGCACGTTAGTAACTGAAAGAACTCAATTTGACATCAAAATTAATACGAAACTTAGCAAACAAGTAACAAGGCAGTAGCTGAGACAATTAACGATACAGAAGCGAAAAAGAGTTTGTTTAAGCCCAAATTTTGAGGCAAGACTGATAATGTCATGGGGAGTTAGGAAAGTGAGATTTCTACCTGTTCTACCTTCGGATTCACGATGATTCTTCACACCGGGATTCGTCGAGTGCTCCGTTTGATGGCAGGCCCAAAGGGATTTCGAACCAAGCTTCTAGTTGCTGGTTGTTCTTGCTGTTCTTCACGTTTTGGAAGTGTTTTTGAGAGGTTTTGATGATTTTTGGTGCTTTGGGGATTGGAAAACGTGTTTTGACAGTGATTTCGGGGGATTTTCGGTATGATTCGGGTGGCCGGGTGTTGAAAAACGTGAGAGAGAGAGAGAAGGCTGTGTTTTTTGACTCCCTAGGGTTCTTGAGCATATGAGATTCTGATTTTATCAAAAAACCTATCCTTTATATAGACTTTCTTAAAGATAAAGAAAATCTAGTAAAAGTAAGATTTTTGGCATTTTAATTAAATGACTTCCCAAAGAAATTTTGCTGTGAAATTTTAACCACATGTCAAGGATGGAGATTATGAAATTTCTGAGGTGGAATCGAATTTTTAAAATGTTGGAATATTTTTAAATTGAATTTCTCGTCAGATTCAGTCAGAAATTGCTAGAAAATTATTGGAAATTCGAAAAATCAAAATTCCAACGCCATTATGCTTAAAATGTCATCCCCTATCAATGGTTAAAATATCAAAGCATTTCAATCTGATTTGGGAATCTTTTGGAGGAGAGAGAAAGCTTATAGGAGGTCTTAGGAGCCTTAAAAATTACGAAAACGCCCCTGATAATGATGAAGCTGTTCCCCATGCCCTGGAACGCGCCGATCGAGCCGGAATCTCTCACTACTTGATTGAAATGCCCCTCACAGCACCGAAACCTCGTAGACCCTAACCAGGGGGGTCAAAATTTTGGGTATAACACTCGGATAAAGGCAATATAGATAATCTCATGAGGGCACTCATGAAATTGCAAATCGACTATAGTGAAATTATATCCGCTCATGAAAAAGTGAAGTAAAAAAACAACCTGAAATCGATGAACTGAATGTTGCGCTTAACACAAAAGAAAAGGAACTAGCAATAGTCAAAGAAAAACATGCTAAGCTAGAAGCTATTCCTAGGACACCCATATGGAGAAACAAACTATAGGTCGGGTACCAGTCAAGGACCAGTTGTAGAGATGTCTACAGCTTATGCTGACAACCTGGTCATCATGAATCCAATTGCTATAAAACGTGTTTTATGAGGCATTAGAAACTCAAGAAACTAGGACTGAAATGGGTAGTCAAAATGATCTTAGAACATTCAGTGGTGGAAATGGGTCCAACCTTTCTATGGACCCTAACCCCACACCACTAACATGTTAAGTGCATGATCGAGTGGGAATGGACCCCTGCTGGTACATCGACAGCAGGTGCTCTAAACACATGACAGGAGACAAAATTAAGTTCTTCTCACTCGAATCAGGAAGCCAATGAACCTTTTCCTTTGGCGACAATAAGAAAGGGAAGTCATCAGTGTAGGTAAGGTTGGTTTCACTTCAGATTATGTCATTGATAATGTAAATTTAGTTGATGGTTTGAAATTCAATTTGCTTAGTGTATCTCAAATTTGTGACAAAGGCAACTCAGTTCATTTTTATTCTACACATTGGAGCATAGTTAATCAGAAAAATGGTAAAGAGTTTATAAAGGGAACAAGATGGAAAAATGTGTATGTAACTAGTCTAGAGGATATTGACAGTCCAAATCTTCCATGTTTGACTGCATCAATAGATGACTCCACTCTATGGCACAAGAGACTAGGGCATGTTAGCATTTCCTTGTTAAGGAAACTTGTCAAGAAACGGTTGGTAAGAGGTCTCCCTGAGATTAAGAAATCTAAGACAAATCTTTGTGATGCATGTGTTAGAAGTAAGCAAACTAAGACTTCCTTCAAATCAAAGAACATGGTCAGCACATCCAAACCACTTGAATTATTTCACATGGATTTATGTGGTCCTATGAGAATAAGAAGTTTTGGAGGAAATTGGTATGTATATATAATTGTTGATGACTACTCACGATTTGTTTGGACAATATTCATTGCTTCCAAAGACGAGGTCTTTAAGAAATTTCAAGCATTTGCAGGAAAAGTCCAAATACAACTCAACTACAAGATCAAGGCTCTCCGATCTGATCACGGGTCAGAGTTCGAAAATCAATAATTTATGGAGATGTGTGATCAACTTGGAATAAGTCACACATACTCTGCACCTAGAACACCCCCAACAAAATGGGGTAGTTGAGCGTAAGAATAGAACTCTACAAGAAGTAGCTAGAGCCATGATATTGGGAAGCAATCTTCCTCAAGTTTTCTGGGCTGATGCAGTGTCAACTGCATGCTACATCACAAATAGAACGCTCATATGACCAATTCTCAACAAAACTCCCTATAAGCTCATCAAAGGAAGGAAACCAAACATAAGTCACTTCAGAGTCTTTGGTAGTAAGTGTTATGTCCACAATAACGAAAAGAGTTCCATAGGAAAATTTGATGCCAGAAGTGATGTGGCCATCTTCCTTGGATACTCAGAAAGAAGCAAGGCATACAAAGTTTACAACAAAAGGACAATGAAAGTAGAAGAAAGTGTTCATGTGGTTTTTGATGAGAACAAAGACCATGAAATCAGAGAAGCTAAAGAGAATGAAGGATTTGGATTTGATCTAGCTGAACAAAACCTCAATGAGAACACCAAGGATAACTCACCAACTGATGATAACTTGTTCGATAGGTCAGCAACAGGTCAACGACATGTCGTCGAAGAAAGAAATGATGTCGAGAACCCTCTATCACCATCAAAAGTTCATCAATCACGGACTCTATACAAAGATCATCCATTGGAGAATATCATATCAGATATCTCCAAAGGAATTCAGACCAGAGCGCAAACTCGTGATCTCTTAGCTCTCTCAACGACAGTCTCATCCATCAGACCCAAGAACATAAAGGAAGCTCTTCAAGACCCAGACTGGATCAACGCACTGCAAGAAGAGTTAAATCAGTTTGAAAGATGCAATATGTATGGCATCTTGTGCCTCGACCCACTCATCAAGGAGTACTTGGCACAAAATGGGTTTTCGGGAACAAAACTGAATGAGATGGGAGAAGTAGTCAGGAACAAGGCTCGTTTGGTAGCTCAAGGATATCGTCAACAAGAAGGAATAGACTTCCAAGAAACCGTTTGCTCCGTAGCAAGGATGGAGTTCATTCGACTATTAATTGCATTTGCTGCACATAAGGGAATCAAACTATTTCAACTTGACATTAAGAGTGCTTTCTTAAATGGATATGTCAAGGAAGAAGTCTATGTTGAACAACCTTCAGGCTTTGAAAACAAGAAGGAAAGGACATGGTTCTTAAGCTTGACAAAGCTCTTTATGGGCTCAAACAAGCTCCAAGGTCTTGGTATGACCGCTTATCCTCCTATCTATTGGAAAACCAATTCAAAAGAGGTAAAGTAGACAAACTCTGTTTGTCTACAACAATAAGAAATATTTCTTAATTGTGCAAGTGTATGTTTATGATATATATTTTTGGAGCTTCCGATGAGAAGTATTGCAAGAGGTTTTGAAGCCCTGATGAAGAAAGAATTTGAGATGAGTGATCTAGGAGAATTGAAGTTTTTCTTAGGACTTCAGTCCGGCAGGATGATGAAGGGATCATCATATCCCTGCAAAAGTACGTAAATGATTTACTGAAATACCCCTAAATTAATTTAATTAATTTAGGGTATTTCTTTATTAAACCATAAATAATACTATTAAATATTAAAGTATTGTATGGATTTATGAATATTAAATTATTATATGGAATATGAAATTAAATTAGGGGATTTCTTCTATTTAACCCTAAAGAATACCATTAAACATTAAATTATTATATGTTATTATATAGTATTATGAATTTAATAATAAGATTTATAAGTCAATAAATCTTGGAAAAATTTCTAAACACTCCAAGTATATTATAAGATTTTAGAAATAGTTGGAACATTAATTTGAATCATAAAAGTCAATATAAATCATGGAAACCATAAAGCTTCTTAAGCCTTGCTAGGGTTGACTTTTAAGAATGGTCAAACTAGCCCTGAAACCTATTTCAATAAAAAGGTTATGGAAAACCAAAAATAATGATAAAAAGAACGTCTAAAACGGATCATCCTAGCCAAAGTTATGATAAATGAAGTTTAGAGCCAAAATTTTGAAAAATGCTGATGTGGCAAGGGCTGGTGACTCAGCGCGCGCGCCCTCGGATTCGTGCCACGTCAGTTGGCCCGAATTTTTCCACAAAAACGGCAAAGTATACTCAGCAACTATCAGATCATGTTGCCCATCTATAGACGATCAAACTTTCATTCTACTCATCCATTTGCCGTAAAACCTTCACCATTCTCTTCTCCTTTTAACCTAGTTTTAAACCATCTATCATGTTAAACCTAATTTGCCCCACAAAAAATTTTATGCCGTCTCAAAGTTGCCTCCTCACCTGATGAACCCAGAAATCCAGATTTATCATGTAAAACGTCTGATTTAGTGCTAGCCATAACTCTCTCGTTCTTGAGCCAAATCCGTTGTTCCATACTCATTTTAAAGATCTTTAATTCTTCTTCAACTTCTATTTAGACATCTAAGTCTGAATCACTACCAATTGGTACAGAACATCGTCTAAAGTTCGTCACCTGATTCAGTTCGTGAGTTTTCTGCCCAGAATTTCCATAAACAAAAGGTAAACCCAATTTTTGTCATTATCATAACTTTCTCTTCCTTGTACAAAAATTCATGCATAATATCTCTTTGGCAATCTCTTTAACTTCTCTCAAAACTTTCCTTTTTACACCCAAGGCTAATTCTCAATCGGGTAGAAGACAAAGGCATCGAAAGTTGTCTCCCCGAGTTCTAGAAACCCAGAAATTCGGAAATTTCAGTTGAACAGGTAAACTTTGTCCTATCATATCTTCTTCATCCGTGGATGAAAAATTCTTGTTCTATAGCTTGTTTTAAAGATCTTTGATTCCTCTACAATTATTATGATGAAACCTCAAGCCCGTTCTCGATCGTTAGGGAGATAGAAGCGTCTAAAGTTCCCGACTTGGTCAGCACATAAAATCACAGCTTTGCAGAAACTCGAATTTGATTTTCATTGCTGGCGCATTTCCGGTATGATTCCAACCAAATTCCACCATCTATGATGTTCGTTTTGGAATTCTCATTCATTCCCCTATATCAATTTAACCAATTATGCAATACATTGAGAGAATTTGTAGAAATCAAATCGGAAACGACAAGAACCCTAACTCGACGAACCCAGAATCGATTTCTCTGTATCGTGCACCATAGATCCTAACATTGGTACCATTAGAACCAAAATTCAATTTCGAATCCAATTAAACAAGAATCAACGAATTTCGTTCTGTAGATTGAGAGATATTGAAGGATTAGTACTCGGTATTTGATTTGGGGGTTTTGAAGAACTTGAGCGAACTGGGCCGTCCGATCATGCGTTATAGGAACGGACGGTCGAGATTAAAACAAGGAAAGTTTAGTTGTATTAAGTAATATTAATTCCAGAATAATACCCTAACTTGTTGAATTTAATGAATGGCCTTCCCGGATGTATTTTGGCACGAAATTTTAACCATAGATTCCTTATAAAATCTAGTTTATTTTGATGTAAATTAATATGAGTTTCGAGTATTAAACGTAAGTTATAATTTTTGTAAGTTTTGAGTATTATGGAATTATTAAGATAATTTAAAATGATATTTTTATGAAATAAAAATTTATTAATATGTCTAAAATATCATAGTTGCTATATATAAATTTGGGAATTTTTAGACAAGTGTAAATGGGTTTAAAAATTGTGTTTATGAATTTTTCATAAGTTATCTTATAATCTATGATTTTTAATGTAACCAAAAAAATAAAGTATAGTTGATTAATGAACTTTATAGGTTGGGAATAACATAAGAAGACTAAACTAACATTTAATACATAATGTTAATAATATTTTTGGGTAGTATAAACTTTTAAGTGTAGTAAAAATTATATATACATATTATATATATATATATAATATATATATATATATATATAAAAGTATAAGATAGTAACTTAGGTTAAATAAACGTATAAATTAATCTACATTGATATTAATTATATAAAATTGAAGTTAAAATACTTAATTGGAACTAAGGAAGATACTTTGTCTTTATAAACCATATATTGGATGTAGGTATGTGTAAAAGTTAATAGAAATAATTAAATACAATAAAACTACATAAAGAATGTCTTGAATAAATCCTAATATATGTACACAAAAAAAAAAGGAAATAAAATACCTTATAGGAAATAGAATATAAAGGAGTTAATAAGTTAAATTAAACCTATACATAATACTAATAAAAGAATATTGTATGGGGTGGTATAAATTATGGTTATGAAGTTTAGCTTAAAGAGTTACCTTTGAATTCTAAGATTTATATAAACCATATTAAAATACATATATAATATTATTTGTTAATGACTAGAATGTACATCGATAATTGGATTAGGTAACTAATAAGTTAAGACTTAGGAATGTTTGTAATTTGATTACATAAGTTGTGACACCGATAGATCTTATTATATAATGAAATATTTTTACATCTAAATGTGAAGTGGATTAATAAGTCAGGATTTAATCATTTCATAACATTGATAGTATTGGATAATAACTTAATGTTTTAGGATAAAATCATTAGAAGTATTATGAAGTAAAACTATATTAAACTATGATTAGAAAATTAATCTAAATAATAATCTTTAAGTTTCTTAGAGTTAGATAAGCCATATAAAATACATTATTACCAATATTCAGAATGTGAGTTTATAATTAAGTGATGTATTTAGTATTTAAAACTTTTAAAAAATGGTTTGTTAATAGAAATTAGATATTTAAAACTTTGAACCTTTAATCAGACGGAACTTAGTTACATAAGATATTATATTGATATACTTACGGTAATGGAAATGTTAATATGTTATTTGATATAAAATATGAGGATTTTCAGGACAGATGATCTTATTAAATAATTGACAATTCCACTTATGAATTGGGATTTAATTCTTAGTTAAATTTTACCTTATGTAAGATATAATGTTTATCCTAAAACATAATAAAGGAAATAATTTATTAAGTTATTCCTTCGAAACCTTAGGTTTTGAAAGCAATTTAAAATGTATTTGGGACTTAAGTTTATCAAAGTTAGTAAAAGGATTATACATAGTCTATGGAAGGAAGGTGTGTACAAATAAAACATTTAGGAAATTAAATGTAAGTAAGGATACATAAAAGGTTATCTTAAAACACCTTATTATATAGGTAATAATAAAGCAAATAATATTCTTGTGAATACTAAATGTAAGAGTTCGATAAGTCTAAGTTATTATGATATAGTTATTTCAATATGAGAAGTAATTCAACATCTTATGACAAGATTATTAGACGGTTATAATAAAAAGTCATTCTGAACTAAGGATATGATAATTGAGTTTAGTGGCTCAATTAAGTTATAATAAAATGTATCAACAACACTATGGTTCCAATGTACAAGATGTAGATCTTAGTTAAGTTAAGGGTAAAACTTAATCATGATGGACTATTTAGTAATATTGATAAAATACATAATCATTACATTGTGAATTAATAGTATAGCATTCTCAGATAAACCTATTATAGGTCATAATACGATGTTTTTCTAAAGTAAGAATAAAAGTATTGAGCTTAAGAATTGTTATTGAAATTCTAAGATTTATTGAATAACATAAAATGCATTTTGACATAAGGGTCTCAAAAGTCTTGATTGAGAATTATGGTTAAGTATGAGTAAGTGGATAAAAGTGGAACAATTAACAAGTGTTAATAAATACATTCCTGGTCTTACAACCTTGAGTTATACAACATTCTAAGACAAGTCAAAGGTTATACATAACATTTAAGTGAGGGCTTAAAAGACAATTGAGACTTAGAAATAAGAGTGAGGATTTATTTAAGTTTAACTTAGGCTAAAGTTATTGATGAAGACTATCTTAATATTTCTCAGAGTGTTGTTGAATGTTGCATGAGTCTACTAGAACTTGCTACAACGTTAATCAGTACGATTCTCTACTCAGATACTTTTGCTAACTGTAACACCCCTACATCGAACTTCACAACTAATGAAATCGCAGCGGAAATAAATAACTAAACAATAACTAAACGCTTCGGTGCTACAACGCCGTCAACCACCCACGTGGTTGACAAGGCAGAATAAATACAAGTGTACCGGTCTGATGATCAGACTCCCGAGCATAAATCTAAACCATAAATACATCATATACAATACCGAGTATTTACTTACATTCCTTCACTGTAAACTGTCAATATACCGCCATAGTAATTTCAACGGGATCAAAATATAATGCCACGGGAGCACAGGCGCATCCCGGGCTCAACATCCAAAATAAACCAAAGCACAACTGCAACCTAGATCCTACAGCCACTCTGCTTCCTCGATCCTCATCCTGCAGTAAAAATATGGAGCCCCCGAGGGGGTCAGCAACCCTTGGCTGGTATGGTTAACGCGCAGCCCATCGGCTACCGGGATACGCGCAACTAATTGTCATGATAACATGGCATTCATTTTATACATAACATAACATAACATAATATGTGGCATAGCATCAATAGTGCATAGCACAACATCACATACACAGTGGATACTCTTTCCACAACAACAAACCAAGAAGGTTAAACAACATAAGAGCCTAGAGAATGGTTCACCCTCATGTTAAGCTCGTTACACACACTCATTACCGTTCTGTTATTCGAACGAGTAACTTAAGTCACAGATGGTTCGGATATAGTGACCCGAACACACCACACAAACACATGTTCCCACTAAACCGATCATAAGTCAGAATAGGTAAGCTTTGGAGGAAGCTAGCGGGAGATCGAACGCCAATTAAGGAGAACAATCTTAACAACATAAGAGTCGAATCTGATTCAGATATCTACTCTTAACTTACATGCATGACCGGACAACCGGATTCCTCACTTCCCAGTTAGCACTTGTTAGAAGTTCACGGTGGAACTAACAAACATACACAACAGGTGGTAAGTCATGTTAGACACTCACAAGGGAAATGAGTCACATCATAACATCACAATAATATGAACAACGGTAAACTCATTACATGATTAAGTCTTATAACGTCATAAACACACAGAAAAACAACAACACACAAGCCGGTGTAAACCGGTAGGCAACAGACTGCAAGAAAACCATACCTTGGTCCTTGCTTTGATTGATTTCCACCGTAGGTCACTCCTATACATGTTTAAGAATGTCGGTTAATCATTTACTTAACTTCAAACTTACTAAATGTTTAACATGATTGTATGACATGTTTAATGTCTTAACTTATACTTAATTACCCACATTATACCCCTAGGGTTTATTACTTAGGCCATGTTTGTTTTTTTTACAAGTTTTGGTCCGACCGACCTTACCGACCGACCTTACACAAGGTCGGTCCATTCCAGAACATATACGTCAAAATTTTCTACTCCGACCGACCTTGTAAGTTTGGTCGCATGTTCGGTCCATTCCCGAGAGTTTCTTCCCTTTGAAAATTCGGCCCGACCGAACTTGCCAAGTCCGGTCCCATGTTCGGTCGATTCCAGAAACTTAATCCGTACACAAAATACAAGCCCGACCGACCTTGCAAGTCCGGTCCCAAGGTCGGTCCATTCCAGAAGCCAATTCTCGCAGGGTAAACTGGGCTCGACCGACCTTGCAAGTTCGGTCGCAAGTTCGGTCTGCCCCAGACCCTTGTTTTCCATTTCTCATTAACTCCAAACTTCACCTCATATATCCTAGTACACCCTAACCTCATTTGGGCACTTCAAACACACCTTAAGACATCCTTAAACACTCATAAAACTCATTTTCTAATTCCTTAAACCTTTACTCATTTCTTCCAAAATTCCTAACACTTACAATGTTTTCTCCTAGTCTCCAAGTGGTGTTTCATACCTAAGATGATCACTTATGCCAAAATACTCCCTCATCACAACAACATCATCTCTCAAGCATCTATTCTCACAACTAACTCCTTATGTCATTCTTGAAATCCTTTTTCAAGTTTACACTTTCTCCTTGTTCACCAAAGTTTGCCTAAATCCTAACACAAGTCCAAATGACTCTAGTGTATCCCAAAACATTCATTTGCATTATAAAATCCTCTAGAACATTGCCTAAGCCCTTTTCACATCTTAAAACACCTTAATGCATGTTTCTTTCACAAGGAAAGCACCTAACCATTCTAAACACTTCTTAACTTATCAAACTCATTTTAAACTCTTAGAACTTCTTGTTTGTTACCTAAATTTTGACATGACCACTCCTAGAACATTACTAAACCAAGACACATTGTCTTCACCATCAAACAACCATGAACACTAAAATCCATCAAACACATCTTTATACACAAACTTCACACATTTAGCACTACATCACAATATAGTGCATAATTTAAATTGCATGGCACTTAGGCCCTTAAATAACATGGCTCTTAGGCCCTTAAGATGCATAAATCATAAACACTGAATTTCCACAATATATTTGCCTTTGACCTGCAAATACACTCAACAACACATATGCCTTTTACTAAGCCCTTAAGAGCATTCTTCTAAGTCACTTCCCATTGGCTCCTTAGATCATTTTCATAAGCAATACAAGCTATTTCTCCTAAGACTTTAAACCACATTAGGTTAGCATATTTACCTCTTTTCCTCACAAACTTCTTTCTTGTTTCCTGTTTAAAATCGGCAAGGCTTTAGATTGTTTGTCAACTTCTAAACATTATACAAACAACATAATGAGTATTCAAGCTTTAAGCTTCATCTCATTGTAAACCCTAGGTTTACATTATTTCAAAAACATTAATGTAGTTGTTTTACCTTGGTCTTTGAAGAGAGTTTGAATATCTATCAAGAGAGGACTCCACCTAGTCCATGAAAGGTTGGTATGAAGCTAAAACAAAGTCACACAAAGAGCACCATTAATGGGCATTTTCGGTCAAGGTAAAAACATGGAGGAAACATGATTTTTCTTTGAGATTCCTTACCTAGAAGCAAAGGAGAGTAATAATATGTAGAAATGTAAGCTCAAGCTCCTTCAATGGTGGAACTCCATGGCACCGAAATGGGGCTCTTGAAGTTTTGAGAAGATAGGAATGAAGAGCTTGATGAGAGGAAGAGAATGGTGGTGTTTGTTTTTGATTTGGTTAAGTGAGCTAGATTACAAGAGGTCAAAGATGGAGATGGTGGTGTGTACTATTGCAAACCGTAGGAGAGAATGAAGAAGAGAGGTTGAAGAGAGCTTGGAACCGTGGGAATGCAAGAAGGAAGAAGGGAGAAATGAAGAAAAGGCTTGCTTTTAGAAGATATTTGTAGTTATAAAGTAAATAGTACTTTAGTTAGTCATCTTTATTTACTCAACATGTTAACAAGAGAGTGGTGAGTCACCACACTTAAGAAAACCGGCCCCCAATAGTACTTAGGGGTATTTTAGTCTTTATTTGTCAATGTCTCACTTATAATAACATATGTTACAAACTAGCTTATAAAAGTCACTATTCATAAAAACAAGGCACATAGAAGTGAAATTTTTGATTTCCCATTGATATAGACTTCCAAATGTGATACTATATAGTACACATGTTAATTAAAGAGTAATGATGGACATCTAGCCATTCAAAACTCATTTACAAGACAATTTTTCAAAAATGTGCTTTAAGACTCCTTAAAGCACATTTTGTGTTTTAACTTGTTTTCAAGCTTGGTTTTCTTTGGTAATTGGTTTAATATGTTCATTAGTATATAAATAAGGTCTTGGTAAGTTCATTAGGTCTTAACCAAGCTTATCCCAAGCTTAGAGCACATTTTGGCCTTTATTGACCTTAAAGCACATTTTGTGTTTTCTATCGTTTAGATTTGTTTACTAATGCTTCTAAGACTCTTTTTAGTCTTTATATATCATATTTAGGTGTTTAAACAACATAATAAGGTTTGGGGTATTTCAATCTACCCCCTTAAAAGAACTTTGTCCTCAAAGTTCACACTTCCTCATATCCTAATGTTAGAACACGGGAATACATATAAACAATACTTCCATAATAATATTAACAACACACTTACATAACATTGGACACAAGGTCCATACAACATAACATCGGTACATAACATTGGACACAAGGTCCATACAACATCATCCACATCATTCAGACACAACGGTCTGTAATATGACAACATAACATAGACGATGTATTTAAATACACGTCGTACTCACATAACCGAAACGGCTCTACCCCCTTAAATAGGGGTACGCCCCGTACCCTATACATACAAACACTAAGAAGTAAACAATGACGGGTACTTCGCCTTCATCTTATCTTCCAGCTCCCAAGTGGCCTCCTCAACGTCCTGGTTAGACCAAAGAACTTTCACCAGTCTCACAGACTTATGGCGAGTGTCTCGAGTCTTAGTATCCAGAATCCGTACCGGAGTCTCCACTGATCGCATGGTCGGCTCTAAGGTTAGTTGGAGAGAACATGAGACATGGACGGATGAGACATATACTTCTTCAACTGGGACACATGAAATACATCATGTACCTTGCCCAGCTCGGCGGGTAGATCAAGTCTGTAAGCTACCGGGCCGATCCGCTCCGTCACAACATAAGGCCCCACATATTTGGGCTCAACTTGCCTTCTGGCCAAAACGAAATACTCCCTTCATGGGGGATACTCTCAAAAATACCTGATCGCCCACGGCGAACTCCAGGTCACGTCTGCGCACATCTGCGTACGACTTCTGTCTATCCTGAGCTGCCTTCATGTTAGCCCGGATCTGGCGAACTTCTGCCTGAACTTGTTCAAGATACTCTGGTCCTATAATGACCGTCTCACTCGACTCATCCCAGCATAATGGCGTGCGGCATGGTCTACCGTACAAGGCCTGGAAGGGAGACATCTTGATCGATGCATGATAACTGTTGTTGTAACTAAACTCGATCAGATGTAACTTATCAATCCAGCTGGTTTGAAAGTCAAGTGCACATGCACGTAACATATCCTCAAGTGTCTGGATGGTGCGCTCACTCTGGCCATCTGTCTGTGGGTGAAACGCTGTACTCAATTTCAGTTCGGTACCCAGTGCTTCTCGCGTAGACTTCCAATACCTCGATAATAATCTGGTATCTCTGTCAGATACAATCGTTTTCGGTACCCCATGATGTCTTACAATTTCTCTGTCAAAGAGTTCTGCCAGTTTTGCCACTTTCCAGGTGTCCTTCATCGGAATGAATCGGGCCACCTTGGTCAGTCGGTCAACAATAGCCCAAATCATATTCAGACCTCCCCTTGTAGGCGGAAGCCCTACTACGAAGTCCATAAAATATCATGAACTTCCACTCAGGCACTGGCATTGGCTGTACCATACCACCAGGCCGTCGGTGCTCAAACTTGACCTTCTGGCAAGTGAGACACCTCAATACATAATCAGTAACATCCTTTTTCATTCCACTCTACACTTAATATCTTTTCATACCCTTATACATCTTTGAAGCTCCGGGGTGAATCGAAGTAGTAGAACAATGGGATTCACTCAATATGCGCTCCTTCAACTCAGCGCTACTCCTAGGTATACACAATCGGCCATTAAACCTAATCAGGTCATCATCGTGGAGTCTGAAGTCGTACTTCTGACCCTCGAATGTGCCATCAATAAGCTTTTGCCGGATCTCCATCATATACTGATCCGTCATCTGAGCACTCCGCACCTCTTCAACCAAGCCAGTATGAGAGACTAGCCAATGGAGAGAGTGTGCTCGGCGACTCAAGCGTCAGCTACCACATTTGCCTACCCTCTTTGTACTGTAGATTAAGTCGTAGTCGTTAGAAACTCAACCCACCTTCTTTGTCTCATGTTCAACTCCTTCTGAGTGAACAGTACTTTAAATTGGGAAAATTACATCGCCCACCATGACGTTTGGCGAAATTACACAGCCCACCACGAGGTTTCAAAAATTACTTTGCCCACCCTGTGGTTTCCACAATTTTACATCCAACAACTTTTCTAATATTTGATCAACTTAAAAGATGGTTAAATGATATCCAATTTGATGAACTTTACATGGACGATGCTAAGGTGTTTTGTTCAATGCCAATCCAAAGTTTTTAAGGTCAATATGACCTGTGAACCCAATGAAACATGAGACACGTTCATCGAGTCCCACGGATCATATATGAGCTTAAAAAACGTTGGATTTCACATTTACCAATATAACACTTTAATATCGTCCATGTAAAGTTTCATCAAATTTGGATATCATTTAACCATCTTTTAAGTTGATCAAATATTAGAAAAGTTGCTGGATGTAAAATTGTGGAAACCACATGGGTAGTAATTTTGAACCTCGTGGGTGGGCTGTGTAATTTCGCAAAACGTCATGGGTGGCGATGTAATTTTCCCTTAAACTTTTGTGGTCCGAATAATTGTCACGCTACCCCATACAAATAATGTCGCCATATCTTCAATGCGAAGACAATGGCACCCAGTTCTAGATCGTGGGTAGGGTAGTTCTCTTCATGTTCTTCAGCTGTCGAGACGTAAGCTACGACCTTCCCATGTTGCATCAACACACAACCATACCTCTACCTGATGCATCGCAATAGACCTCAAAACCATCTGGACCGTCTGGTATAGTCAGACTGGTGCAGATGTCAGAGCATCCTTGAGACTCTGGAAAGAACTCTCACAGTCGACTGTCCACTCGAATGGTGCATCCTTCTTCATTAAGGAAGTCATCGGCTTCGAGACACTGGAGAAGTCCTTTACAAATCCTATAATAACCTGCCAGACCGAGGAAGCTCCTGATATCGGTAACTGTCTTCGGCCTAGGCCAGGTGCGCACTGCATCAATCTTTGCCGGATCAACAGCGATCCCGGCCTCAGAAATCACATGACCAAGAAAGGATACTTGGTTCAGCCAAAACTCACACTTTGAAAATTTAGCATACAATTGATTCTTCCTCAATGTTTGTAACACATTCCTCAGGTGGCTTTCATGCTCACCCCTCAATTTCGAGTACACAAGAATATCATCGATGAAGACTACCACTGACTTGTCCAACTGATCTTGGAACAAGCGGTTCATTAAATCCATGAACTTCGCTGGTGCATTGGATAACCCAAACAGCATAACCGTAAACTCATAATGTCCATACCTAGTTCTGAATGCTGTCTTCTCAATGTCACTGTCACGGATGGCAATCTGATGGTATCCGGATCGTAGATCTATCTTGGAGAATACTGATGCTCCCCTCAACTGGTCAAATAAATCGTCGATGCGTGGTAAAGGGTAACGGTTCTTCACCGTAACTGCATTCAGCTCTCGATAGTCAATACACAGGCGGAGACTACCGTCCTTCTTCTTCACGAAGAGGACCGGCGCTCCCCATGGTGAAACGCTAGGGCGGATAAATCCCTTGTCGAGTAGGTCTCTCAGCTGCTCCTTGAGCTCTGTCATCTCTGCTGGAGCCATACGATAGGGCGCCTTCGCAATTGGTCCGGTACCCGGAACCAAATCAATCTCAAACTCCACTTCCCGTGTTGGCGGCATGCCCGGCAGTTCCTTAGGAAATACCTCAGGAAACTCCGACACTACCGGCACATCTGGGCTAAACTCTGGATCTCTCTCTATGTCCTGGACATAGCAGAGGTATACATCACTCCCTCGTCGTAGTTCACGACACATAGCCATGGCGGTGATGATCTGAGTCGAAGGCCTCTAGGCCTCTGGCGGTAAGATATGGTAACCCCAGATGGACTCCGAAGAAGCAGTCGATGCTCGGCACATAGGATTCTGCCCTTGTACCGCTCCAACCAGTTCATCCCGACAATCACATCAAAGCCAAGTCCGTCGAACTCTATCAAGTCGATCGGAAACTCTTCACCTCTGATTCGTACAACAGCACATCTGGTGGTAGCGGGTACACCTGATCCGCTCTTTCGACGGGAGAGTGACTAGGAAGTCTGGCATCTCATCACCGTCTAACCCCAGCCTCTTCGCAAAAGATAGCGAAATAAATTTGTGTGAGGCTCCGGAGTCGAACAAGATAGAAGCGTCCACGCCATTGACTGGAAAGGTACCGGTGAGGATTGTGCCGCTCTTGCCGGCTTCTGCCTCATTGCAACACTCAGTGTACCTCCCGTTCCGAGAGCACAGCCTAATTCATTGGCAAACTAATAAGTATTGGGTAACAACACGGTTGATATACTTCAATAACTCCACTTTATTCATTAACACACTCTTTTTACATCATACGTTGGTTTACACTGTTAACATAACTAACACATACATAACATCCTTAACATACACTGGCTTAACACATTACATAATTATACAAGGCTATAAAACTGTCTGAAGGTCAAATTCAAACGTCCGGGTTTCATGTGTGTGGCATTGATCACTGCCGACGGTGCGGTATTCAGTTTGATCTTTCTGATGCCATGATATAGCATCCTTGACTGCCCACCCATGATTAACACATCTCCTGACTTTAGTACCAACTTCTTTGCGAGATCAACATGCTTCTGCTCACCATATATAAATACTGCGGTATCACCAATGGACCAAGACACCACGGGTACTCCCTTACTTAAAGACTCGGGTGACTCGTTTTTATCTTGGTGTAAACCTAATCGTCCACCTTTCTGGTAGAAGTTCACAATACACAAATCTGCTTTAACACTTGGAATTGAATCCTTTTCAACTTGCTGAGCAATTCCCACGGCGTGATTAACGACCGCGAGGACTCCTCAGGTATACTTGGTACTGTTGCTCCATCTTCAGCTCGCACTTCTTAATATGTCTTGGTGTAAGGGTTCCAGTCCTTACCCATGCACATCATCATCAATTTCATTCTTGATCCGCTGGGGTATTCGGGTGTGTAGAAACCTCCTGGTTTTGCTCCAAGTTCGTCGCATCGTCTGATGATATGGATTTGTGCTTCTGGTGTCAGGTATCCATTTAAGAGTATCATACCTGGCTGGATAACCTGACATTGCTCCATCGGGAAGTCGGTGATGTTGATGGTGGTTTCTTCAGGGTTTGGTGTGGGTGGGATTGGATAACATATATTGAAGGTTCCTTTAAGTTTAGAGTTATCTAATTAGGTGACTTTCACACTATACTTTAACTCTTTACTCACATAATAATACACTTGGACTCACTAGCACATACATGCATGAAATGCGGTATGCAATCACTTATTTCATTCAACAGTTTAGGCGGTACCTGGTCTAGAAGAGGGCCCTGGCGCCTCAGACCGGTCCACCACATTCAGGGCGGCCTTGCCGGACCCCGACCCCTTCCCCTTCTGGGTATCAGTGTGCCTCTGATCTGTGGGTGGCTGGTTAGCCGTCTTCGGGCCATCAATAGTCGTTGTGGCCTTACCCTTCCACTGCCCCTTGGGCTTGTTGACTCTGCTGTTGGGGTTCCGGTAACACTCGTAGTCACGGTGACCCCACTTCTCGCAGTAACGACATTGTACGTCGTTTCCTTTGCAGTCCTTGCCGGGGTGGTCTCCGTTACACCACTTACAGTAGTAGTGGTGCTCCGGTCCAGAACCCGTGCTAGCTGCTATCACAATACACAATCAATACTTACTTCATAACTTAACAACATATACTTCAACTTATCACACATGATTAGGTAATTACCCTTAGGTGGGTAAGAGCGTAGGGGTTTCGCCGCATAAGCATATGTGAGCTTCAGTGGCTCCTCAGCTGTGGTGGTTTGGGCTTGGCCCTTGTCACCCTGGTGCTGACTCTTCTGGGGCTGGGGATAAGGTTTCTTCTTCTTCTTTCCTCCCCGTACCCCTGCGGACTCTGGCCCTCGCTCGTGGCCTTGCGCTTGTGCGCATTCTCCTCGTCCCTCAGACGGACGGTAATCTCAACCTTAGCAGCGGCATGATAGCACTCCTGCAAGGTAGTATACTCAGCTGGCCCCTCCCATAGCGAAGACGGTGGCTGAGACCGTTGTATAAACGGTTTACCAGCACCCGGTTCGAGTATCCCAGGTCCGGTAACAGGTGGATAAGGCCGGTGAATGCAGTGTAGTACTCATCAACTGACACCTTGTCCCCCTGCCTCAGACTATCCAGCTCCAGGCGCTTGGCCTCTTAACATGCACATGGTAGTATTTGGCTCGCAGTAGTAGAGCCGTGTACTCCCTCCATCCAAACTGAGGATCCGCCATCCGGTCCTCTCTCACAAGCTTCCACCAACTCTGTGCCGAACCCTTCAGGTAGTAAGCGGCAAGACGGACCTTGGCCCCAGCAGGCACATCCAAGGTCTCGTAGGCGGTCTCCAACTCGGAGATGTATGCCTCCAGCTTACGTGGGTCGGTCTCCCCATGAAATGACGGGGGTCTCAAGTCTGCCAATGCCTTGACCCAGTTGGTCTCTCGTGGCGGTGGCGGGTGGTGGTTGAACTTCGGGCTGTTGCCCCTGCTGAATTGCAGCTACAAGTTGTGGAACCATTTGGGCTACGGCGGCCGCTACAGCTTCGGCCATAACCTGAGCCGTAGTATTCTCCCCTGGTCATCCGTATCTCCAGTACCGCTTCCGCAGCCCCTACCTCGCGGTCTACCTGTCATCTGAATTCACATGAACACTTATTAGCATTATGCTTACACACTTATCGGTTCCAACGGTTGAATCGTTTTTCCGACAACAAGGTATCTCCACACTTGGTTAGTGGTTAACCTTCCCATAACTGATCACTTAGGTAACTGTAGTTAGGTTTCCTAACTCGGTATAATCCTAAGCTCGGTATTCTAGTCATCAGAGCGATACTTCGCTCTGATACCACTTTTTGTAACACCCCTACATCGAACTTCACAACTAATGAAATCGCAGCGGAAATAAATAACTAAACAATAACTAAACGCTTCGGTGCTACAACGCCGTCAACCACCCACGTGGTTGACAAGGCAGAATAAATACAAGTGTACCGGTCTGATGAGCAGACTGCCGAGCATAAATCTAAACCATAAATACATCATATACAATACCGAGTATTTAACTTACATTCCTTCACTGTAAACTGTCAATATACCGCCATAGTAATTTCAACGGGATCAAAATATAATGCCACGGGAGCACAGGCACATCCCGGGCTCAACATCCAAAATAAACCAAAGCACAACTGCAGCCTAGATCCTACAGCCACTCTGCTTCCTCGATCCTCATCCTGCAGTAAAAATATGGAGCCCCCGAGGGGGTCAGCAACCCTTGGCTGGTATGGTTAACGCGCAGCCCATCGGCTACGGGATACGCGCAACTAATTGTCATGATAACATGGCATTCATTTTATACATAACATAACATAACATAATATGTGGCATACATCAATAGTGCATAGCACAACATCACATACACAGTGGATACTCTTTCCACAACAACAAACCAAGAAGGTTAAACAACATAAGAGCCTAGAGAATGGTTCACCCTCATGTTAAGCTCGTTACACACACTCATTACCGTTCTGTTATTCGAACGAGTAACTTAAGTCACAGATGGTTCGGATATAGTGACCCGAACACACCACACAAACACATGTTCCCACTAAACCGATCATAAGTCAGAATAGGTAAGCTTTGGAGGAAGCTAGCGGGAGATCGAACGCCAAATTAAGGAGAACAATCTTAACAACATAAGAGTCGAATCTGATTCAGATATCTACTCTTAACTTACATGCATGACCGGACAACCGGATTCCTCACTTCCCAGTTAGCACTTGTTAGAAGTTCACGGTGGAACTTAACAAACATACACAACAGGTGGTAAGTCTTGTTAGACACTCACAAGGGAAATGAGTCACACCATAACATCACAATAATATGAACAACGGTAAACTCATTACATGATTAAGTCTTATAACGTCATAAACACACAGAAAAACAAACAACACACAAGCCGGTGTAAACCGGTAGGCGACAGACTGCAAGAAAACCATACCTTGGTCCTTGCTTTGATTGATTTCCACCGTAGGTCACTCCTATACATGTTAAGAATGTCGGTTAATCATTTACTTAACTTCAAACTTACTAAATGTTTAACATGATTGTATGACATGTTTTTAATGTCTAACTTATACTTAATTACCCACATTATACCCCCTAGGGTTTATTACTTAGGCATGTTTGTTTTTTTTTACAAGTTTTGGTCCGACCGACCTTACCGACCGACCTTACACAAGGTCGGTCCATTCCAGAACATATTACCGTCAAAATTTTCTACTCCGACCGACCTTGTAAGTTTGGTCGCATGTTCGGTCCATTCCCGAGAGTTTCTTCCCTTTGAAAATTCGGCCCGACCGAACTTGCCAAGTCCGGTCCCATGTTCGGTCGATTCCAGAAACTTAATCCGTACACAAAATACAAGCCCGACCAACCTTGCAAGTCCGGTCCCCAAGGTCGGTCCATTCCAGAAGCCAATTCTCGCAGGGTAAACTGGGCTCGACTGACCTTGCAAGTTCGGTCTGCCCCAGACCCTTGTTTTCCATTTCTCATTTAACTCCAAACTTCACCTCATATATCCTAGTACACCCTAACCTCATTTGGGCACTTCAAACACACCTTAAGACATCCTTAAACACTCATAAAACTCATTTTCTAATTCCTTAAACCTTTACTCATTTCTTCCCAAAATTCCTAACACTTACAATGTTTTCTCCTAGTCTCCAAGTGGTGTTTCATACCTAAGATGATCACTTATGCCAAAATACTCCCTCATCACAACAACATCATCTCTCAAGCATCTATTCTCACAACTAACTCCTTATGTCATTCTTGAAATCCTTTTTCAAGTTTACACTTTCTCCTTGTTCACCAAAGTTTGCCTAAATCCTAACACAAGTCCAAATGACTCTAGTGTATCCCAAAACATTCATTTGCATTATAAAATCCTCTAGAACATTGCCTAAGCCCTTTTCACATCTTAAAACACCTTAATGCATGTTTCTTTCACAAGGAAAGCACCTAACCATTCTAAACACTTCTTAACTTATCAAACTCATTTTAAACTCTTAGAACTTCTTGTTTGTTACCTAAATTTTGACATGACCACTCCTAGAACATTACTAAACCAAGACACATTGTCTTCACCATCAAACAACCATGAACACTAAAATCCATCAAACACTCTTTATACACAAACTTCACACATTTAGCACTACATCACAATATAGTGCATAATTTAAATTGCATGGCACTTAGGCCCTTAAATAACATGGCTCTTAGGCCCTTAAGATGCATAAATCATAAACACTGAATTTCCACAATATATTTGCCTTTGACCTGCAAATACACTCAACAACACATATGCCTTTTACTAAGCCCTTAAGAGCATTCTTCTAAGTCACTTCCCATTGGCTCCTTAGATCATTTTCATAAGCAATACAAGCTCATTTCTCCTAAGACTTTAAACCACATTAGGTTAGCATATTTACCTCTTTTCCTCACAAACTTCTTTCTTGTTTCCTTGTTTAAAATCGGCAAGGCTTTAGATTGTTTGTCAACTTCTAAACATTATACAAACAACATAATGAGTATTCAAGCTTTAAGCTTCATCTCATTGTAAACCCTAGGTTTACATTATTTCAAAAACATTAATGTAGTTGTTTTACCTTGGTCTTTGAAGAGAGTTTGAATATCTATCAAGAGAGGACTCCACCTAGTCCATGAAAGGTTGGTATGAAGCTAAAACAAAGTCACACAAAGAGCACCATTAATGGGCATTTTCGGTCAAGGTAAAAACATGGAGGAAACATGATTTTTCTTTGAGATTCCTTACCTAGAAGCAAAGGAGAGTAATAATATGTAGAAATGTAAGCTCAAGCTCCTTCAATGGTGGAACTCCATGGCACCGAAATGGGGCTCTTGAAGTTTTGAGAAGATAGGAATGAAGAGCTTGATGAGAGGAAGAGAATGGTGGTGTT
>CM041778.1:179706041-179757432 GCA_023374045.1 Limonium bicolor | reverse complement strand
TGTTTTTGATTTGGTTAAGTGAGCTAGACTTTACAAGAGGTCAAAGATGGAGATGGTGGTGTGTACTATTGCAAACCGTAGGAGAGAATGAAGAAGAGAGGTTGAAGAGAGCTTGGAACCGTGGGAATGCAAGGAAGAAGGGAGAAATGAAGATAAACTTGCTTTTAGAAGATATTTGTAGTTATAAAGTAAATAGTACTTTAGTTAGTCATCTTTATTTACTCACATGTTAACAAGAGAGTGGTGAGTCACCACACTTGAAAAAGGCCCCCCCAATAGTACTTAGGGGTATTTTAGTCTTTATTTGTCAATTGTCTCACTTATAATAACATATGTTACAAACTAGCTTATAAAAGTCACTATTCATAAAAACAAGGCACATAGAAGTGAAATTTTTGATTTCCCATTGATATAGACTTCCAAATGTGATACTATATAGTACACATGTTAATTAAAGAGTAATGATGGACATCTAGCCATTCAAAACTCATTTACAAGACAATTTTTCAAAAATGTGCTTTAAGACTCCTTAAAGCACATTTTGTGTTTTAACTTGTTTTCAAGCTTGGTTTTTCTTTGGTAATTGGTTTAATATGTTCATTAGTATATAAATAAGGTCTTGGTAAGTTCATTAGGTCTTAAACAAGCTTATCCCAAGCTTAGAGCACATTTTGGCCTTTATTGACCTGAAAGCACATTTTGTGTTTTCTATCATTTAGATTTGTTTACTAATGCTTCTAAGACTCTTTTTAGTCTTGATATATCATATTTATGTGTTTAAACAACATAATAAGGTTTGGGGTATTTCACTAACAGACTTTATGGAATGTTTTGGAAAACGCTAACTGACATTGGATGGATTTCAAAAGGAAAATGTTTGTGTGACTAACTCAGCTTGATGTGACTAACTGAGCCTTGAATGTGAAACTTACATGGCTATTGGTTCCTTCTATTTGGTTGTTTCATTAGACATTAACTGCCTAGGGTTTACGCTTCTGCACTCTATAGGACTGAGTGTTTTGGTATTTGCTCTAGATGTTTAATGATCTAGTGGGAATATGAAAAAGGTCAATCTTGGTAAATTCTTCCTTTGACTCTGGATATTGTTTCATCCATGAGTTGAGTCTTTGTTGTGACGTGCGCGCGTCTTCATTGGTAACAGTGAGGGGCTGTATATCCCCTGTCCTAAAAGGACGTTGTAAACAGTGAGGGGCTGTATATCCCCTGTCCAAAAGGACGTTAAACAGTGAGGGGCTGTATATCCCCTGTCCTAAAAGGACGTACTTGGCGGTGGGGGCCATCTCTCCCAATTGGTTTTATTCCACCCTTGAGTTGTTGGTTCTTGGATATCTTCTTTCATTCCTAGTCCTTGTGACTACTTGGGTCTTTCTACTCCTAACTTGAAATATCCCGTAATTAGAAATAGTGATTAATTAGGCTAATAAATATTTTAGAAGCTTAATTAAGTCTAAATAATCATAAGGGAACAAATCCCGAAGAAAACGGATCCTTAAAACGGATTAAAAACACTAACGAACCTTAAAGCACGTTTTTCGAGGAAACCGGGAAAACGTGACTTTAAGCGGGTCAAATAGACTCGTAACAATTTTGGTCAACTAAATAGTCACTAATAAATATTAGTGAAGCCTTAGAACCAATAAAATCAAGAAAATGAGAAATTTGTAAAAAACTGTCAAAAACGGAAAGTTGTGGGGTAGAGACATAAATAACACAAATTATGTGTCCACTTTTAAAATAAAAAGTAGGGTGTGTGTGTGTGTGCAGTGTGGGCCGATTTTGAGCCCCTCTCTCACACTCTCACTAGTAGAAAAAATGTTTTTAATGACGGCGTTTTAACCACGGTTAAATGGAAAACCGTGGTTTAAAGTTTATAAACCACGGTTTTCATAGCAACCGTCATTTAAGGTGCATACCAGAGCGCATATATCACGGTTCTTCAGGAACCGTCGTATATAGGTTAGTTATATACCACGGTTTTCAGGGCAACCGTGGTATATAGTACATGTCGGAGTGAATATACCACGGTTCTCGGGGAACCGTCGTATATAGTGTACCTATATACCACGGTTTCTAGGCAACCGTCATTTATATTGCACATCTTACTATATTAAACCACGGTTTTTTGATGAACCGTGGTATATAGTCTAGACGGGAATTTTAATTTTCGGCCGAAATTTAACGCGGCGCTTTCTCTCTATTCTCTTCTTCTTCATTCTCTTCAATGTCACGGTAATTTTGGAACCCAAACCGACGAACATGCTCTGCAACTCTTCTCCATTCTCTTCAATCTCACGGTAATTTTGGAACCCAAACCGACGAACATGCTCTACAACTATTCTTCATTCTCTTCAACTAGCTCACGGTAATTTTTGCTACCCTAAATCGCGAACAAGGAACATGCTCGTCCTCACTAATTCTCTTGTTTTTCGGTAATTTTTGCAGCTTACACTTGCGAACAAGGAACATGCTCGTCCTCACTCACTCATTCTCACTGTTATTTTCGCAACCATAACCGGCGAACAAGGAACATGGCCTATGCCTTCATTCTTCATTCTCTTCAACTTCACGGTAATTTTGCAACCCACCGCGAACAAGGAACATACTACGCCTCCGGAACATTCTTCACTCATTATTTTGCAACCCTAAATCACAAACAAGGAACACACATGTTCTAGCTTCTTCATTCTCTTCTGTGCTCTGTTGGAGATCTGCGTAGCGGCGCTTCGAATCGCCGGCGATTTTGAAAAAAATTTCATAGACTATAAACCACGGTTATAAGTATAACCGTGGTTTATTCGTTGATTTTATAGATAATATACCACGGTTTTGACCTATAACCGTCGTATAAAAGGACTTAAAACCACGGTTCTGACCTTAACCGTCATTTAAAATCAGTGAGGACCGCGTCCAAAAACGGTCTTAAACGACGGTCATAGCAAACCGTGGTATATAGTCTAATTTTAAACGACGGTATCAACCGTGGTATGAAATTTCTATATGCGACGGAGCATAAACCGGTTCCTAACCGTGGTATATAAGCAAAATAACCGTGGTTAAAAACATTTTTTCCACTAGTGTCTCTTATTAATTTGTGCTAATGCACTACAAGACAAAGGAAATAAAAAGCAAATAAACTTACCCCACTCACATACTCTCTCTCCTACCCTCATTCTCTTCATTCACATACAGCAGCCCTATCTCTCTCACTCTCTATTTTCTTCCTCCTTCAGCCGATAACAATGGAGAAATGAAGAACACCCACAAAACTCCACTTCTCTCCTCTTGTTAACCCATCAAACCTTCTCCAAAAATTACAAAACTTGTACCATTGGAATCCCCTCATCAAGGAGAACATATCCCTCCTTTCAAAATTCAAAAACGAGAACTTTCATCTCCATGGGTGTGTAGCATTTGGAGCTTCAAGACCACCCTTAGAACCACCTCATTCTTGTTATTTTGAGGTAAAAATCTTCTTGAAACCTCATTGTTTTTCTAGCCTTATGGGCAAAACGAAAATTAAAGCTAAACTCTTGTTTGCTCCTTGGTACTCTAGCCGATTTTGGCACTCTTGGAGGGTGAGAAATATTGTTCTTGAGCTGTTCCAAGCATTACCTACACCCTTGCAAGGTAATGAAATTTCTAAACCCTAAAACTTACATCAAGCTTTAAGATTGGAAAGGGTTAGTGGTGTATTAAAATGGTGTGTATATATGGGCTGTAGTGTTAGAGTTTGAAGTGCTATAGCTGTTGGGAAAAGAGGAAAAGAAAGGAAGAAGGAAGAAGAAAGAAGAAGAAAAGAAACTAGAAGAGGAACAAGGTAATTGTGCTCACTTGTGTAGTCTTGCATGTATTTATGTACAGATTTTAGAAGTTTAAAGTGGATATTGTAAAATAGTAATGTAGTGGTAGTGTAATATGTAAGAGAATATAAATGTTTTAAACCTTTGAAATACATGTAAAACTTGTGTAAACACAGTTGGGAATGGGAGGTTGAGTGCAGGAATTTTTGGAGTGTTTTAGTGTTGGTATTTATGTATGGGAGCCTTGTATATTGATGATTGATGAAAACAGGTGAGATGGTCAGCAATGTGTGAATAAATGATGTGGTGAGAGTATAAAAATATAGGGGAGACTATGACAAAATTTACTTAGAAACTAGTGAACTCATGAACTAGAAACTAGGTGAAAATATAGGTTTGTAACAGATTTTGAGTGAGACAGTTAGAGGGTAGATTGGGAGAGATAGTTAATGTATTGTAATGCATTAGGAGTGTTAGAAATGACATTAGAAGAGGGAGCTATAGATGGGGAGTGTTAGTGTCGAAATCTGTAGCAAAATGCATAAGGGAAGAAAACAATGTAAGTGTTGAATTGAAACTTGGAAAATTATGTGTATAAATTTGTATAGGATTGTGTAATGAATTAAGGATGAAATAGCATGATTTAGGGTGTTTAATTAGTACTAAAACATGTTAGGATGTATGTAAGAAGATTGGGGAAGAAATGGGTAAGAATGGGAATGAAAAATAAAGTCTGTAGCAGCATTCTGCTACCGACCGACCAGAGGCTGGATCGGTCGGTGGGTCGGTCGGGGCTTAAGCAACGAGAAGTAAACAATCTGGAACGGACCAACCCAGAAGCCGTGAGTCGGTCGTGGGTCGGTCGGACTAAAATTCCCTGTTGTCAAAGTTTCTGACTTCAACCGACCCAGAGGTTGGGTCGGTCGGAGCTTGGACAACGGGACGGAAACGTACTGGGATGGACCGACCCAGAGGTGTATGGGTCGGTCGGAATAGTTCTGGGTCGGTCGGGAGAAATTTCAGAGAACGTAAACCTACTGGGATGGACCGACCCAGGGCTTGGGTCGGTCGGTGGGTCGGTCGACCCATAACTTACAAAAAAAAATGTATAACTATAACAAGTATGTATATATATATGTATACCCACATATACATATGTACATATATATATGGGAACACCATTGTAAGTAAAGAGATAAACTTAAAGTAATGAAAAGTAAGTAAACAAATTGTAAGTATAGGAAGTGTAAGGACTTAGTAAGTATGAATTAGGAAACGTAAGAGTAGTCGAGTTAAGTTAATGATAGTTAGATTAATTATTCGGTTGTATGTATATCATAGGAGTTGATTTGTGAACACCGGGGGAACGTTGGGACACAAGTACAACGGTGAACGGTATGAATTTCTCATGCCCCGTATGTTACCTTGGTTACTCTGATTTGTGTGTTGTGTGCTAATTGATCACCAAATAAGATAAATGCACGAATCAGAGTTATCATGTTTACTTGTGATATGTAGTGTTGTATATTATCTTTAAATCTTAGTTTGTATAATTCATGAAATGTATGGATGAATATGAGTGTGTGTATGTATGATGCATTGTATTGTGACCGAGTGTGATTACTATTGGACTTCTAACTGATTCCTAACAAGCTAACCAATCTAACTTAAATTGGTAATTAAATTGGAATGGGTAGAAGTCCGATATAGTTTCGGCCACGCGTGAGGATGCGGAGAAACAAGAGGTTGGATCCAAGTCCTGACTCTTAAACTGGTCCGCGGCCCAAATCCCTTAAATGGTAGCATCCCGGATTGGTGAGTCAAGTAATCCCGGTGGTGGGACGGTTAGTCCCCGGGCCGGAGGTCATACCGACTTAACATGAGTAAGAGTAAGTAAGTAAGAATGAGTAAGTAAGTAAATGAAAGTAAGTAAGTAAAGTAAGAGTAAGAATTGTGTAATGAGTAAAAGAGTAAACAGCATTCCGATTAACCCGGATGCGTAACTTGGCTAACCTTTGTGAAGGTAAGTAATGTGTGTACTATTGTATTGTTGCCTTGAATTGTATAATGTATTGTATATGAATGTATGTTGTGTGCAAAGCATGTATGTATGTCTAAAATGAATCGCATGCTTATTTGACCTTAATTAGTCAGCGTGCCCTTGTTAGCACACGGTGTATGCGAAGTTCATGCGCAGCTTTTGCTGAGCCTCTTGGGGCGATGTTTTTAATATGAATGCAGGTACACGAGAAAGGTGAGGATGTTGAAGACTTAGTTCTATTTCTTTTTGTCTCTAAACAACGGATTGTGAATGGTGTACTAAGTAGTACACGACTGTAGATTTTGTTAGCCGGTGTACCATGGGGTACACCCTTTTGGATAGTGAAAGTATTGGATTTGGGTATAGATGAGTAGCTTGTAGAAACTCATTCTTTTGGGTAAACTTGGAAATGATGTAATTGAATATACTTGGCACTCGGTAATCCATCAATGTAAGTATGTGTTCTTTTGTATTGGTAAATAATGTAGTAGCTCGGTATACTATGATCATCAGACCGTAACTGTAAGTAATGTAAGCCTAGCTAGCCGTATGGGCGGTTAGCGGCGTTGTACCACCCACCGTAGTAGTAGTAGTAGTAGTCTTCCGCTGCGAACTGATAGAATTAAGGGATGATTGGACGGTAAGCATAGGATTAACGGTAGGGGTGTTACATAATTGGAACTAAATCTAACACAGGCAATGGATGTTCACTAACTGATGTTGTGATTTCTTTTAATTGACTAACTTTAACTTTCTGTTATTTATCTCTTGTCTCAACATGTTATCTTTGACTTGGTGAATTTAAAGTGCATTGTTCCTCTGTTTGTTTTAAGAGTTTGATTTCAAATTATTGTTCATTTTAAGAGTTATGTTTTAAATATTTGTTTTGGAGAATCGTACCAGTTCCATTCCAGGGAACTGACTCACCCCTCCCGGGGTGGGCTGCTTGGTTTCATCTTGCAGGTACGAAATTGTTCATACAGGTGGCCACGAAGAGTGTGAGTGATTGGGATGGGAATTAGGGTTTGTGGAGAGTTGTTGTATTTTGCTATTAATGTAGTTATGTTATATTTTCTCGAGTTCAGACTGTAACATTTGTAAGTAGTAATTGGTGAGGTTTTGTACCGGGTGTTTGGAACCCGATGATCTGTAATCGCCATTAGAGATTTTATTCCGCTGTATTTATTGTAATAGGGGCGTTACAGAAATTTGTATCAGAGCGTAGTTACGCTCTGAACCCGAGAAAACAAGCCGAGTGAAATACTTAGAATATAGGTGCCCTTAAAACTGGGGAATTGGGGTAGAATTGGGAAGTGAGGATTCTAGTAAGGCACGACTCCTAACCCTTCTAGGATTTGTGAATGATTCATTTATACACTTTTCTTTTATGATAGCTGTTGAGAATGGTGTGCTGTTATTCTATTCGAACATTAACCTACAGTAAATATATAAGTTGGAACATCGTCTATTGAGTATGATAAGATTTTGGTTGGGATAAATCATACATTAAGATATTTTTCGAAAGCATACCTATGGAGAATACATTGTTAAGAATACAATTCCTTGAGAGCAAGTACACATGCTCCTAGGAATTTTAAAGAATACTTTTGGTTGAAAATAGAATACAAATAGAGCTTAGAATAACTAAGTCAATATTGATATTATGTGTTAAGTACTTCAATTCCTTTAAAGTTTGAAAATAAATCTCAAGAACTACTTGGTACAAATTGTTGCCTAAAGGTAATGTTAGGATAAATCTTAAGTCTAGAAAATTATTAAGCTAACAAACACTAGTAGCATACATCCGAACCCATAAACCACACTAAAACTCTATGTTAACTTAAGAAAGAAAACACCTAAACCTAACACCCTACGGGAAGTGTCTGGTGCGACGAACTCCTAGGCCGAAAGTAGTGGGGGTGCACGGCCACTTCTGGAAGTTTAGGGGCCAGACAAGCCTTGTCATCTAACCATAAATAATCTTCTACGTAAGTGATGGATTATGTTGAACTTGAGGAGGATTGGTGGTAAGACGTTACCATTATGAAATCTTGAGCTAGGCATATTCCATTACTAGCCACGATGGACAAATCAAAATTTGTATCTTAAGATCCAGTATTAAAATTCATACATGTAAAGGGTTTATTGAGTTAAATCTTTGGTGAAAAATACCTATATATGGAGGAAGGGGATTTAAATTTGGGTACTCCAAGATACAACATCTACCCCTGGTTGAATATAAAAACCATTAAAGGAAGTTACTTAAAGATTGAAAATTCTCACGTTTATTTGGAAGTTTAACATTATACATATACAAAATTTTAGAAGTCACACTAAGAGTGATATTAAATAAAAAGCCACCATTATTTAAGAGAGTACTAAGATTTAAAGACTAGAGGAATACTTACATTGAACAAACCATAAGAAAAATAATTATCATGAGTGAGTGAGTTTTCACTAGGCTAATTCATTTGACCAAAATTTTTTTTACATAGAGATCCTACCTTGAAAAAGCAATATAAGATAAAGAAATCATATTTTGGAGCTATATTTTAATTGATAAGAACTTTCTAAAACTCTGCCCTGTGTGAAATATATAAATATAAAATAAGTAAATTTTATGAAGTAAATACTTAAGACCGTCTAAAATACTATGGTTGATTATAAAAAAAGAAAAACAATTTGAAACTGGAAAAGTCACAGAAAATATATTTTTATGTAAAGGAATCTCACGAATCTGACTTAAAAGGTATATAATATAAATTTTTTAACGTATGATTGGCTAATAAACCATTGAATATAATTTTGAAAGATTATCTACGATTATTATATGATCTGGAATTTATTTTAAATTACTCAAATACATTACACCTGATTTATAGCTTGATTAATATAATTGATATGTAAAAATAACATAAATGGCATATTTACGTACCTTAGGTTATAAATTCGGTACAAGGTTTCATAAAAAAAAAATTAATTGCGTTGAAAAGAAAATTTATATACAGTATGATACTATTTTAAATTAGTTCATGAATTTTCAAGACATGACAACTACGGGACTTTAGGTTATAAAATGCTTCCACAGATAGCATTTAAATAATTACATTACATTATAATGGAATTTTTCTTTTATGAATTAATAGTTTCCAAATCACATGATTTAAGATTTTGATACCTACTACACCCAATAGTTAAATAAAGAAAGAGTGAACTAAAATGTTATTATAGTAATATCTAAGTATAACCTATGTTTCGTTTTCAAAACTTAACCTACTATATGAATGATGAATTCTAAACTTTGTTTTGTCAATGACCGTAAGAGAGGATAAATGAGTTAGGAAAACATGTTGGAAACACTAAAAGATTAATTACAATCAAGCCAGAATAACAACGAGTGATATTGTGCATCAACAATGAACTGCATCCTTGAAGAAGGAATCTCCATAGGAGATGTAAAATATTGTGCTCCTTAAAAGTGAGTTTAAATTTCACTTCATTATTACGAGATGGATATGGGTCGTACCCTATTTTAAGGAGGGGTACGACATCTTCATAAAATCAACATACAATATAAATGAACATATAATGGACATATCATTCGTACCTGTCATAAAATGAATAGGTAAGGATCATAACATAAAATTTTATAATAATCAAGAAAATACAAATACATAACAATCAAGGGGTACAAATATATATATCGATCATAGATAAATTCAACAATGCCATAAAATTTACAACAAAGCTTGATAATAAGGTGCTGAATTCTTTGAATGTAGTGTTTGAAAACAGAAACAAATGTTTGGAATTGTTATTGGATGAATACACTTGAGTGGTTTGATATACATTTTAAAGCTTGTAGTACAACTTGATATTTAGTTTACCCACACACCGGAAGGGGTGTGAGTAGTTGGTAGATAAATCTTAAACTTCAGGACGAAGTTCTCTTTTAAAGGGGGGTAGAGCATAATCTTTCTTCGTTACCTCATCCAGATTATGCCCTGTAGCGTGATTAGCAGAGTGAGAGGTGTATGTATGTGCTTGGTTTTTACATTATGACACAGTATGTGACTTTTGATTTCATCATGTAATATCTTGGTCTAGTTTGAGTTTGAGTAATCTCGAGTGGAATGTGGAAATGGGAATGGATGGAAATAAAGGATTGGATTGGTATGGAATTTCGTTGGAATTATTATTGTCTTAGCACACCCGAAGCGGTGTGAGTGCCTATTAGTTGATTTTTAAACTTCGAGGCGAATTTTCTTTTAAGGGGGATATACTGAAATACCCCTAAATTAATTTAAATTAATTCAGGGGATTTCTTTTATTAAAATATAAATAATACTATTAAATATTAAAGTATTGTATGGAATTATGAATATTAAATTATTATATGGAATTATGAAAATTAAATTAGGGGATTTCTTCTATTTAACCTAAAGAATACCATTAAACATTAAATTATTATATGTTATTATATAGTATTATGAATTTAATAATAAGATTTATAAGTCAATAAATCTTGGAAAAATTTCTAAACACTCCAAGTATATTATAAAGATTTTAGAAATAGTTGGAACATTAATTTGAATCATAAAAGTCAATATAAAATCATGGAAACCATAAAGCTTCTTAAGCCTTGCTAGGGTTGACTTTTTTAGAATGGTCAAACTAGCCCATAAAACCTATTTCAATAAAATGGTTATGGAGAACCAAGAAGATTGATAAAAAGAACGTCAAAAACGGATCATCCTAGCCAAAGTTATGATAAAATGAAGTTTGGAGCCAAAATTTTGAAAAATGATGATGTGGCAAGGGCTGATGACTCAGCGCGCGCGCCTCGGGATTCATGCCACATCAGTTGGCCGAATTTTTCCACAAAAAATGGCTAAGTATACTCAGCAACTATCAGATCATGTGCCCATCTTTAGACGATCATAACTTTCATTCTACTCATCCATTTGCGGAAAGCCTTCACCATTCTCTTATCCTTTTAACCTAGTTTTAAACCATCTATCATGTTAAACCTAATTGGCCCCACAAAAAATGTTATGCCATCCCAAAGTTGCCTCCTCAGCCTGATGAACCCAGAAATCCAGATTTATCAAGTAAAACGTCTGATTTTGTACTAGTCATAACTCTCTCGTTCTTGAGCCAAATCCATTGATCCATAGCTCATTTTAAAGATCATTAATTCTTCTTCAACATCTATTTAGACATATAAGTCTGAATCACTACCAATTGGTACAGAACATCGTCTAAAGTTCGTCACCTGATTCAGTTCGTGAGTTTTCTGCCCAGAATTTCCAGAAACGAATGGTAAACCCAATTTTTGTCATTATCATAACTTTCTCTTACTTGTACTAAAATCCATGCATAATATCTCTTTAGAAATCTCTTTAACTCCTCTCAAACTTTCCTTTTTACACACAAGGCTAATTATCAATCGGGTAAAAGATAAAGGCATCGAAAGTTGCCTCCCCGAGTTCTGGAAACCCAGAAATCCGGAAATTTCAGTTGAACAGGTAAACTTTGTCCTATCATATCTTCTTCATCAGTGGGTGAAAATTCTTGTTCTATAGCTTGTTTTAAAGATCGTTGATTCCTCTACAATTATTATGAAGAAACATCAAGCCAGTTCTCGATCTTTAGGGAGATAGAAGAGTCTAAAGTTCCCGACTTGGTCAGCACATAGAATCACAGTTTTGCAGAAAATCGAATTTGATTTTCATTGCCGGCGCATTTCCGTTATGATTCCAACCAAATTCCACCATCTATGATGTTCGTTTTTGCATTCTCATTCATTCCCCTCTATCAATTTAACCAATTACGCAATACATTGAGAGAATGTAGAAATTCAAATCGGAACGACAAGAACCCTAACTTGACGAACCCATAATCAATTTCTCTGTATAGTGCACCATAGATCCTAAAATTGGTACCATTAGAACCGGAATTCAATTTCGAATCCAATGAAATAAGAATCATCGAATTTCGTTCAGTAGATTGAGAGATATTGAAGGATTAGTACTCGGTATTCGATTTGGGGGTTCTGAAGAACTTGAGCGAACTGGGCCGTCCGATTGTGCGTTATAGGAACGGTCGAGTTTAAAATGAGGAAAGTTTAGTTGTATTAAGTAATATTAATTCCAGAATAATACCCTAACTTGTTGAATTTAATTAATGGCCTTCCTGAATGTATTTTGACACAAAATTTTAACCAAAGATTCCTTATAGAATCTAGTTTATTTTGATGTAAATTAATATGAGTTTCGAGTTATTAAACGTAAGTTATAATTTTTGTAACTTTTGAGTATTATAGAATTATTAAGATAATTTAAAATGATATTTTTAGGAAATAAAAATTTTATAATATGTATAAAATATCATAGTTGCTATATATTAAATTTGGGAATTTTAGACAAGTGTAAATGGGTTTAAAAATTGTGCTTATGAATTTTTCATAAGTTATCTTATAATCTATGGTTTTTAATGTAACAAAAAAAAAAGTATAGTTGATTAATGAACTTTATAGGTTGGGAATAACATAAGAAGACTAAACTAACATTTAATACAGAATGTTAATAAATATTTTTGGGTATAAACTTTTAAGTGTAGTAAAAATTATATATACATATACATATACATATATATATATAAAAGAAATAAGATAGCAACTTAGGTTAAATCAAGGTATTAAATCAATCTACATTGATATTAATTATATAAAATTGAAGTTAAAATACTTAATTGGAACTAAGGAAGATACTTTGTCTTATAAACCATATATTGGATGTAGGTATGTGTAAAAGTTAATAGAAATAATTAAATACAATAAAACTACATAAAGAATGTCTTGAATAAATCCTAATATATGTACATAAAAAAATAAAGGAAATAAAATACCTTATAGGAAATAGAATATAAAGGAGTTAATAAGTTAAATTAAATCTATACATAATACTAATAAAAGAATATTGTATGGGATGGTATTAAATTATGGTTATGAAGTTTAGCTTAAAGAGTTACCTTTGAATTTCTAAGATTTATATAAACCATATTAAAATACATATATAATATTATTTGTTAATGACTAGAATGTACATCGATAATTGGATTAGGTAACTAATAAGTTAAGACTTAGGAATGTTTGTAATTTGATTACATAAGTTGTGACACCGATAGATCTTATTATATAATGAAATATTTTTACATCTAAATGTGAAGTGGATTAATAAGTCGGGATTTAATCATTTCATAACGTTGATAGTATTGGATAATAACTTAATGTTTTAGGATAAAATCATTAGAAGTATTATGAAGTAAAACTATATTAAACTATGATTAGAAAATTAATCTAAATAATAATCTTTAAGTTTCTTAGAGTTAGATAAGCCATATAAAATACATTTATTACCAATATTCAGAATGTGAGTTTATAATTAAGTGATGTATTTAGTATTTAAAACTTAAAAAAAAATGGTTTGTTAATAGAAATCAGATATTTAAAACTTTGAACCTTTAATCAGACGGAACTTAGTTACATAAGATATTATATTGATATACTTTACGGTAATGGAAATGTTAATATGTTATTTGAATATAAAATATGAGGATTTTCAGGACAGATGATCTTATTAAATAATTGACAATTCCACTTATGAATTGGGATTTAATTCTTAGTTAAATTTTACCTTATGTTAAGATATAATGTTTATCCTAAAACATAATAAAGGAAATAAATTTATTAAGTTATTCCTTCGAAACCTTAGGTTTTGAAAGCAATTTAAAATGTATTTGGCCAGAAAGGCAAGTTGAGCCCAAAATATGTGGGGCCTTACGTTGTGATAGAGCGGATCGGCCCGGTAGCTTACAGATTAGATCTATCTGCCGAGCTGGGCAAGGTACATGATGTATTTCATGTGTCCCAGTTGAAGAAATATATGTCTCATTCGTCTCATGTACTTCAGCCTTAACGGCTAACCTTAGAGCCGACCATGCGATCAGTGGAGACTCTCGTACAGATTCTGGACACTAAGACTCAAGACACTCGCCATAAGTCTGTGAGACTGGTGAAGGTTCTCTGGTCTAACCAGGATGTTGAGGAGGCCACTTGGGAGCTGGAAGATAAGATGAAGGCGAAGTACCCGTCGTTGTTTACTTCTTAGTATTTGTATGTATAGGGTACGGGGCGTACCCCTATTTTAAGGGGGTAGAGCCGTTTCGGTTATGTGTGTACGACATGTATTCGGATACATTGTCTATATGTTATGTTGTTATCTGGTTATGTTACAGACCATTGTGTCTGAATGATGTTATGTTGTTTTGTTGTTTGGACCCTGTGTCCGGTGCTATGTAAATATGTTGTTATGGAAGTGTTATTTTATAAGTGTTCCCCGTGTGTTAATATCTAAGATATGTGGGAAGTGTGAACTTTGGGGACAAAGTTCTATTAAGGGGGGTAGATTGAAATACCCCAAACCTAGGTATGTTGTTTAAACATTAAAATAAGGTATAATAAGACTAAAAAGAGTCTTAGAAACATTAGTAAACAATTTAAACCATAGAAAACACAAATAAATACCTTAAAGTCAATTAGGCCAAAATGTGCTCTAAGCTTGGGATAAGCTTGGTTAAGACCTAATGAGCTTACCAAGACCTTATTTATATATTAATGAACATATTAAACCAATTACCAAAGAAAACCAAGCTTGAAAACAAGTTAAAACACAAAAAGTGCTTTAAGGAGTCTTAAAGCACATTTTTGAAAAATTGTCTTGTAAATGAGTTTTGAATGGCTAAATGTCCATCATTACTCTTTAGTTAACATTTGTACTACTTAGTATCACATTAGGAAGTCTAAATCAATGGGAAATCAAAAATTTCACAACTATGTGCCTTGTTTTTGTGAATAGTAACTAAAATAAGCTAGTTTAACATAAGTCTATGTAAGTAAGTTAAATGGTCAACAAATACTAAAAACCCCTAGATGACTAATGGGGGCCGGTTTTTATGAGGTGAGTCACCACCTTGTAAGTTAACAAATAAATAACAAATGATAAAGTAAGTTACTATTTGCTTTACTAATTAATATCTTCCAAAAGCAACTTCAAACTCATTCTCTCATTTCTCTTGCATTCCCACCATCTCCTACTTCATCTTCTCCCTCTCTCCATCGGTTTGCAGCAGCTCTCACACCATTCTCCATCTTTGACCTCTTATATCTCCTAGCTCACTTTGCCAAATCAAAAACAAAGACCACCATTCTTCTAGTCTCATCAAGCTCTTCATTCCTATCTTCTCAAAATTCCAAGAGCTCCATTTCGGTGCCAAGAGGAATCTCCATGGGAGGAGCTTGAGCTTAACTTTTCACATATTATTGTTCTCCTTTGCTTCTAGGTAAGGAAAATCAAAGAAAAATTCCATTTCCTTCATGTTTGTATGTTGTCTGAAAAACACCATTAATGGTGCCCTTTACCTTGCTTGTTTTAGCTTCATTTGAATCTTCCAAGGGCTTGGTGGAGTCCTCTCTTGTTACATATCCAAACTCTCTTTCATATCCAAGGTAAAACAATCATCTAAATGTTCTAAGACAATATATGTATCTAGGGTTTACAATGAGATGAAGCATAAAGCTTGTATGATATGAAAGAGAGTTTTAGCTTCATTTGAATCAAACACCCTTACCGATTTTAAACAAGGAAACAAGAAAGAAGTTTGTGAGGAAAATAGGTAAATATGCTAACCTAGTGTAGTTTAATGTCTTAGGAGAAATGAGCTTATATTGCTTATTAAAACTACTTAAGGAGCCAATGGTAAATGACTTAGAAAAATACTCTCAAGGGCTTAGTAAAAGGCATATGTATTGTTGGGTGTAATTGCACGTCAAAGGCAAATATAATGTGGGAAATTCAGTGCTTATGATTTATGCATCTTAAGGGCCTAAGAGCCATGCTATTTAAGGGCCTAAGTGCCAAGCAATTTAAATTATGCACTATATTGTGATGTAGTGTTAAATGAGTGAAGTTTTGTGTACAAGAATGTTCTTGATGGATTTTAGTGTTCTTGGATGTTTAATGGTGAAAAGAATGTGTTTTGGTTTAGTAATGTTCTAGGAGAGTTCATGTCAAAATTTAGGTAGTGTACAAGAAGTTCTAAGTGTTTAAATAAGATTTGGGTGAACTAGGAAGTGTTAGAAATGTCTAGGTGTTTTACTAGAGAAAAATATGTCTTTAGGTGTTCCAGGAAACAAAAAAAGACTAGACATCAACTAGGAGTTTAGGTGGGTAAGAAATGATGCTGGGAAATGATGTTATGGTGAGGAGAAAAGCATTTTGGGATAGTGGTTATCATAGGTGAGAGCCATTTAGAAACCTTGAAAGAAATGTTACAAGTGTTGGTGAATTTTATGAGAAAATTGAGTAACAAGTTAGACAAGGAACTAGGTGTGTTTGAGATGATATTTTGGCATTAGAATATACCTAAGGTCATTTGGGAAGTTTATACATTTAATGGATGTGGAGAACCATTGCAACAAGACTTAAAAAATGTTCAAAATGTAAATCTATAGCAGTGGTCCGGGACCTAGGTTTTGGATAATGTCCCGGACCATGCATTAAAAGGGGTCGAGGGTTTTCTAAGGCATGGTGGTCCGGAACTTAGTTATGTACAAAGACCCGGACCACCCCCTGTTTTACCCCCGAGAGAACTTGCCAACATTGGTCCGGGACCTAGGACCTGTATGAAGTCCCAGACCACCCCATAAAAACAACCCGAGAGTTTTGCCTACATTGGTCCGGGACATAGGACCTGTATGGAGTCCCGGACCACTACCTAAAATCAGCCCGAGAGTTTTACAATGACACGGTCCGGGACCTTAACCGAGGACCAAGTCCCGGACCACTTAAAAAGTTGAGTTTAAGGTTAAATAATGATGCCTAATGATGGGGATTAGTAAGTAATGAGGTTATAAGGTTGTCTAAGGCATGTTAGGTGTGTTATAATAACAGTTTAAAAAGTGAGAAGTTATAATAGAATGTGAAAGTAAAATAACTAGAAATGTAAAGTAATAAGATATCGACGGACTAGTACGTTAAATTAACCGACGTTACTAAATGTGTATAGGATTCTCCAACGGTGGAAACCAGTCGAAGCAAGGACCAAGGTATGGTTTTCTTGCAGTCTGTTGCCTGCCGGTTTACACTGGCTTGTGTGTGTTTGTTTTTCTGTGTGTTTATGACCTTGTAAGACTTAAGTCATGTAATGAGTTTACAGTTGTTAATATTACTATGTTGTTAATTGTGTCTCATTTCCCTTATGTGTGTCTAACAAGACTTAACCACTTGTATGTGATGGTTTGCTGAGTTCAATGTTGAACTTCTAACAAGTGCTAACTGGGGAGTGAGGAGTCCGGTAGTTCCGGCACGCGTGTGAGTATGGGAGTCGATTTCATAACCGGTTCGATTCTCTTTGTATGTTATGGTTGTTTTCCATTTTGGTTTTCAACTTTCCCTTTAGCTTATCCAAGGCTATTTTACTGACTCACGTCGGGCCACAGGGGCATACTATGTTTTGTTCGGTGTGCTTGGATCACTATATCCGAGGCACCTTGTGTTAAGTTATTCGTTCAATCTAACAGGACGGTAACGAGTTATGTAACGAGCTTAGCATGAGTTTGGCAACATTCTCTAGGCTCTCCATGGGAACTAATTGTGTTGGTTCGTTTCCTAAAAGGAATTGTTCTTGTATGTTATGTGTGATGTTGTTATGCAATATTCTTGCTATGATATATATGTTGTATGTTTAAAATGAATGCCATGTCATCATGACAATTAGTTGCGTGCATCCCGGTAGCCGATGGGCTGCGCGTTAACCATACCAGCCAAGGGTTGCTGACCCCCTCGGGGGCTCCATATTTTTACTGCATGATGAGGATCGAGGAAGCGGAATTGCTATAGATTCTAGGCTGCAGAAATACTTTAGGTTATTTTGGATGTTGAGCCCGGGATGCGCCTGTGCTCCCGTGGCGATATATTTTGGTACCGTTTGTAATACAGTGACGGTCGTTGACAGTTGACAGTGGAGATTGTGATGTACAGTTTACATGATGGATGATGTTAAATACTCGGTATTGTATTTATGTATATATGGATGTTAGTACCTAGTGCTCGGGAGTCTGTTCATCAGACCGGTACGCTTGTATTTATTCTGCCTTGTTAACCACGTGGGTGGTTAACGGCGTTGTAGCACCAAATCGTTTAGTTATTATCTAGTTGTTTATTTCCGCTGCGATTTCAATTATTGTTAAGTGCGTAGTAGGGGTGTTAGAAAAAGTGGTATCAGAGCGAAGTATCGCTCTGATGGCTAGAATACCGAGCTTAGAAATATACCGAGTTAGGAAACCTAACCATAGTTACCTAAGTGAACAGTTATGAGAAGGTTAACCACTAACTAAGTGTGGAGATACCTTATTATCGAGAAGATGTTACAACCGTTGGACCGATAAGTGTGCAAGCACAATGCTAATGAATGTTCATGTGAATTCAGATGTCAGGTAGACCACGAGGTAGAGGCTGTGGACGCGGTACTGGTGATACCGGGAACCAGGGAGAGAACCCTACGGCGCAAGTTATGGCCGACGCTGTTGCGGCCGCCGTAGCCCAGATGGTTCCACAGTTGGTAGCTGCGATGCAGCAACAGCAAGGCGGTGCGGGTCAACAAGGGCCACAACCGCAACCACAGCCGCGCGAGACCAATTGGGTCAAGGCGTTGGCGGATTTGAGACCCCCGTCATTCAATGGGGAGACTGACCCTGGTAAGTTGGAGGCGTACATCTCCGAGATGGAGACCGCCTACGAGACCTTGAATGTGCCCGAGGAGGTCAAGGTCTGTCTTGCCGCTTACTACTTGAAGGGATCGGCTCAGAGTTGGTGGAAACTGGTAAGGGAGGGCAGAGTTGGTAATCCTACCCTCCAGTGGAGGGAGTATACGGCCCTGCTGCGAGCCAAGTACTACCCGATTCATGTGCAAGAGGCCAAGCGCCTAGAGCTCGACAATTTAAGGCAAGGGGATAAGATGACGGTTGATGAGTACTACTCCGCTTTCATCGGACTCATCCATCTGCTGCCGGATCTGGGTTACTCAGACCGGATTTTAGTGAACCATTTCTACAACGGATTGAGCTACCGCCTACGCTACGGTATGGGGCCAAGCGGGTATACTACTTTGCAGGTAATGAACTACAGTGTGATGTGAATAAGTGTGTGCAGTGTGTTAATGTAATTGTGAGTATGTTTTGCGGGGCATAACTAACACCCTAAATATAGGAGTGCTATCATGCCGCTGCTATTGTTGAGATCACCGTCCGTCTGAGGGACGAGGAGAATGCGCTTAAGCGCAAGGCCACGAGCGAGGGTCTAGGCACGCAAGGGCACGGGGGAGGAAAGAAGAAGAAGCCATACCCCCAGTCCCAGAAAGGACAGCAACAGGGTGGCAAAGGCCAAGCCCAGACCACCACTCCTGAGGAGCCTCTGCCGCTCACCTATGCATATGCGGCCAAGCCCTTACGCTCTTACCCGCCCAAGGGTAACTAATAAAATTCGAATACCAAATTCTAGTGTGTGTTGTTATTTTGTGAAGTATGTACTGAGTGTGTGATGTGTTAGCAGCTAGCACGAGCTCTAGACCGGAGCGCCACTACTACTGTAAGTGGTGTAACGGAGACCACCCCGACAAGGACTGCAAGGGCAATGATGTGTGTGGAGGGTGATTTTTCGGTATGAGGGGGGTCTATCTAAATATGGTCTAACTAAGAAGTCTAGGTCCTAGAAATTTGCCATTTTTGTGGAGGGTGAAAACCCGTTATTCTGGCATCCCTCAAATACCTATTAAATCGTCCGTCTTTCCCAGAAAGCATATGGGGAGCATTAGTGAACACTACACCCGCTCTCAATGGGCTCCACGCGGACTTATGCCTCTATAAGGCGGAATTGACTAGAGTCGCCACCTAGTTTGACCTAAGAACTAGGAAAGGAAGATAAGGGTTCTAAGAACCGTTGATTGACTCTGAATTTGTTGCTTATGGATAGGACTTAGCTGGTCGCGTCAGAGATTCTATTGTGGGTTCGTACTGGGTTACACCCCTTAGAAGTGGCAACGACCACGACTTCGGATTGGTGCCCGAGGAAACCTCGGTCTCCAATTGTCGGGATTGCCTTCTTTCAAAACCTTTATTAGAGAGATTCATTTAAAAGCCAAGGATAGGATTAAGACGGGAAGAGATAAAGAGAGTGGATGAGGCGAGCTTTTCTGCCAAGCTAGCGCCAGATGAAAGTATTGCTGAATTCTGAAGTTGAAGAAACCGGAGGTTTGCGGGAGTCAGAGTGGGTTTGAATGTTTTGAGAGGTATGAAGAACACCTTAGAGGGGGAAAAGGGTTTTTTGATTGGAATGGGGTCGCGCCCTAGATGGGCTGCCTACGTACTCAACTCCCTGTTGAGATCAGACCTTACGTAGTTCAGGCTTTGGGCATTTAGGAGTTTTGGGGGTTTTTAAAGGAATTGGGATTTTGACCTTTTGGGTCTTTGAAGGATCAAAGGGGTGTTGTGGTCATTTCGTGGGGCTTGATGGATTGTCGAGTTTGTTTTGAGTTTGAGGTGCTCGACTCTGTGAGATATTTGAAATCTTAAAATGGTGATGTCTGTGAGACGCTCGGGTCTGTGAGACGTTTGAGGCTTGAAAGGATTATCAAATTTCAAGGGGTTCAGCTTTTTGAGGAGTTGAGGGTTTTCGAGGTGTTTGAATTTGATGAGTCTATCAAACTGTTGAGACTTTCGAATCCGTTGAGCTGTTGAGACCCTCGAGTCTATTGGACTGCTGAGACGTTCGAGTCTGAGGAGCTGCTGAGACGTTCGAATCTGTTGAGCTGTTGAGGCGTTCGAGTCTATTGAGTAGTTGAGACGGTCGAGTCTGTTGAGCTGTTGAGACGTTCGAGTCTGTTGAGCTGCTGAGACGTTCGAGTCAGCTGAGCTGTTGAGACGTTCGAGTCTGTTGAGCCGTTGAGATGATCGAGTCTGTTGAGCTATTGAGACGGTCCAGTCTGTTGAGCTATTGAGACGGTCGAGTCTGTTGAGCTATTGAGACGGTCGAGTCTGTTGAGCTATTGAGACGGTCGAGTCTGTTGAGCTGTTGAGACGGTCGAGTCTGTTGAGCTATTGAGACGGTCGAGTCTGTTGAGCTATTGAGACGGTCGAGTCTGTTGAGCTATTGAGACGGCGAGTCTGTTGAGCTTAAGACTTTTAGAGATTCGAGATGCTTGACTTCAAAAGAGTTTGAAGTTTCAAGGAGTTTGAGATTTATGATGTTTGGAATTATTTGGGATTGAAATGAGGGTGAATTGAATTGAAAATGAAAAGAATCTTGAATTGAATTGGATTGAAATTGAGATTGGATCTAAATTGGAATTTGATTGAATTGGATTGAAATTAAATTGAATTTTGAATTTGATTCGGGATTGAAATTGAAGTCGAATTGGATTTGAAACTAAATCAGGATCGAATTGAGGTAATAGACCGAATTTGGGCCTTAGAGATGGACCGGGTTTGGGCCTTGGAAAAAGTGGGCCAGCTTGGGCCTTGGAAGATGGGCCAGATTGGCCTTGAAAACTGGGCCAGATTTGGGCCTCGATTGGGCTTTGAAATGGGCCTCGAATTGGGTTTTGAAATGGGCCTCGAATTGGGCTTTGGAATGGGCATCGAATTGGGTTTTGAAATGGGCCTCGAATTGGGCTTTGAAACGGGCCTCGAATTGGGCTTTGAAATGGGCCTCGAATTGGGCTTTGGAATGAGCCTCGGATTGGGCTTTGGAATGGGCCTCGAATTGGGCTTTGGAACTGGGTTGGGTTAGGCCTTAAAAAGTGGGATGAAAATGGATTTTGGGCTGAATTGGCCTTTTAGGACTGGTTTGGGCCATGAGACTTTTTTTTTATGTTGGGCTTTATTCGACATTTGAATTGATGTTTAGATTTTAAAATTGAATTTTGAATTGGATCTTTATTGATTGTGGATTTTATTCTAACATAAGGGATGATTTGAAAAGTTTTGAGGAAACGGGTATTCCTCACATGGACCGTGTCTAGGACCCGTATGCATTGAGGATACCCCAAACCTAAGGCTTTTCTACAAAGGGGTGACCTATGGGCTAACTAGGGCTTCCTATGTCCTTGGGCCTCTATATTGGGCTGGGCCCAACAATTGCCAAGCTAAGCTATACAATACATAACATATAACGAAGATAGTCATAAACTAGAAAATAAACCAAATAAACATTACATGAGCATAAATCACAAAATTGGATATATACACCGGTTCCTTTCTCATTTCTTTATTTTCCCACGCCAAATGTTCGGAACAGAAGCGGGTCGATAACTAAATCATGTCTAATCCAAATTTTGGCTCTATGAAATCTAAACTCCACTTTACTATTATTATCAGGTCGATCAAACATTTGAGCGCAACAGACGTCAAACCACATTATAAGCAAGTCCAAAGCACTACTTTATTAATCTTTTAGCACCGTTTATGTACATATAATAATGATAGTCATGAATTTGGAACTGAAAATAAACCAAGTAAACATTTTACGTGAGCTTAAATGACAGGGTATATATATTCGTTTATCTTCTTCTTCTTTTTTGCCTAATCAAAACTAGTCTAACAAATTACAAAGTCGTGGTTAATCAAAATCAGAGGCTAACACTCAAACATGATTAACTAATCGAATCAGCACCTAAAGAGAGAATCGATTATGGCGTCTTCAAACAGCAATTAACGAAAAAAATATCAGCAAAGCAGCAACCGAAACATTTCACACATCATTCACAATACTGCACATATCCAAAAAACAAGGAAGGATTTAACAGTATGTCCTCAACATACATGAGAAAAAAAAGTACCAATACCCAACACTCTGAGAAAGTGAGGGTGTGTCTCAGGGAATAGCAAGTCCTTTCTTCGATCGGGTTTCATTCTCCAAGCAAATTGACCGGTGCTCTCACGATACAAGATTTACTTCGAGAGCCAAGATAGCACCGATTCGGCAGGGTACCTCAGTCAAAGTGCGAATTCCATGGAAAACAAGGCAAAGCAGAAGCAAATTTCAGGAGTATATGAACAAAACAACACACAAAACAAATTTTCGAGATGATAGAAAACTGAAAGAATAATATTAATCTGTTACGGTTTTGGTTTTGGATCTATTTACAGAGAGACCGAGACCCATCTGGTAATGGAAATCAGAACCGAGATACAGCAGTTCTGGTTATTCAACTCTACAGAGGCGCATGCGAGTGACGGAACGAAGAAGTGCAGATATATGTTCTGTGTCGCCAGTTTTTGTTGCAAATTTCCATGAATAGACAGAAGGAAAATGGTTCACCAGCGTAGATTGCGAATTACCACCAGTTAAGATAATGAAGAGCGCAGAGCAGGTGCTCTCTTGCTCGCCGACCAGGTTGCAACACTACCGTCAGTTAGGCTCGCAAGTCTACCGAGAGTGAAGAGAAAGAAAAAAGCACCAAGTTCGCCAGTTGGTTATCAAAATTACCGTAGAAGAAATGAAGAGGCCCAGCGTTGTATGCTCCTGTTGGCAGTCGGTTGCAAAATTCTCGTCGGTGAAGGAGAATGAAGGGGGGCGCCGAACTGGTATTTTCTTGGTCGCCAGTTTGGGAGTGCAAAATTGCCGTGAGAAAGAGGTGAAGAGAGGGTAGCATGTATGTTGTTGTTCTCGCTAGTTGGGGTGTAAAATTACCGTGAGTTTTGAGGGAGTTGCGGATTGTGTATGTTCTGGGTTGCAAAATCAACGAGAAAAAGAGAATGAAATGAGGTGGGGTTGTGCGGGTGTACGAGGTGAAGAGTAAATTCTTCAGGTTTTTTGAAGGACGAAGAATGGCAAGAGGGAGAGGAAATCGATTGTATTGCCGACTGGTTCTACGGACTCAAGAAGATAGATCCAAAAAATAAGATGAAGGTGCTGGGTTTTTGAAGAGAATGGAGGCGGGTGAAGCACAGCGAGGAAGAAGCAGGAAGAAGATGAAGGTGGTTGATTCTGGGTTAAGAGATTCGAAGGAAGGAGGCGATGTTCTATATTCGCCAATCGGATTGCAAAATGCTGGGAGAGAAGAGAATGGAGGAGGCGCTAGCCTCTGTTTTTTTCTCGTCAGTTTGTTCGCCAGTTGGGTTGAAGAGGTCGATGGATGGTGAATCGAGAAGAAGACCGACAGAGGGGTACGGGTTTACTGGGTTTTTACGAATCGAGGAAGCAACGAAGCATGGGTCTTCACGGTGGTTCTCGAAACTAGAGGAGACCAAGCGTGGTTCAGGCAACAGAGAATAAAGAAAAAAGCGTGTGGTTGGATCTGGATTCAAGAGAAAGGGGGGCAAGGCCACGTTTGACCGGAGCTATCACAGTGAAGAAAAATGAAAATCCCTCTTTAGCTCTTCCCAGGTTTGAACCCTGGCCAATTGCTCTCGCATCAAGGCCTAGTAACCAGTCAAGCTAATGTGTTATTTAGTACATGACTTGTGAGAAATAGAACTAATGTTACTGTTGCGACCTGAAAAAAATGAAAACGTCCATAGTCCTTTGCAAGATTTGAACCCGAGATGCGTAGGTATCCAAGTGAACACACTACCCAGTTAAGCTAACTCAAACTCAATATATAAATGAGAGAAATAATACTAAAGCTTCACTCCGAATTAGATGATATCTCTAAAAAAAAAGCTAACATTTTAAATGAAAATTTATAGAAAGATGAAAGGGATGGGTTTAAAATCAGATGGTCATTTTGAAAATTCGTTTTCGGAAAATCGTGTTTTTACGAAATGCTTTGAAAAAGATTATAAAATGATGGTTTCATTTCGGCACACACGCTAATATGTTTTGAAAAAGAAAGGCGACGACCCCTCTCATTATTTCGAAATTTACTTTATGGGGTGAGAATTTTTGGTGTCTACAATGTGCAGTGCCGATACTGCAAAAATATGGGGCATCGTGACTACGAATGCTTCCAGAACCTGAATGGCAGAAACTACAGGCCTAAGGGGCAGTGGAAGGGTAAGGCCACCGTGACCACCGATGGCCCGAAAACGGCGAACCAGCCACCCCCAGATCAGAGGTACACAGATTCCCAGAAGGGGAAGGGGTCGGGATCCGGCAAGGCCGCCTTGAATGTGGTGGACCGGTCTGAGGCGCCAGGGCCTTCTTCTAGACCAGGTACCGCCTAAACCGTTGAATGAAATAAGTGGTTGCATACCGCATTTCATGCATGTGTGTTAGTGAGTCTAAGTAAACAACCATGTAAGTAAACAGTTAAAGTATATGTGAGAACACCTAATTAGGTAATTTGGAAACTTAGGAACCTTCAATATCTGTTATCCAATCCCGCCCACACCAAACCCCGAAGAAACCACCATCAACATCACCGACTTTCCAATGGAGCAATGTCAGGTCATCCAACCAGGTATGATACTCTTAAATGGATACCTGACACCGGAAGCACAAATCCACATTATCCGGTGATGCGACAAACCGGGAGCAGCACCCGGAGGTTTCTACACACCCGAATACCCAAGCGGATCAAAGATGAAATTGAAGATGATGTGCATGGGTAAGGACTGGAATCCTTGCACCAAGACATATCAAGATGTGCGAGCTGAAGATGAGAGAACCTGTACGAGTATACCTGAGGAGTTCCTTGCGGTCGTTAACCACGTCGTGGGAATTGGTCAGCAAGTTGAATCAGATTCAATACCAAGTGTTAAAGCAGATTTATGTATTGTGAACTTCTACCAGAAAGGTGGACGGTTAGGGTTACACCAAAATAAGGACGAGTCACCCGAGTCTCTAAGTAAGGGAGTACCCGTGGTGTCTTGGTCCATTGGTGATACCGTAGTGTTTGTGTACGGCGAGCAGAAGCGTGTTGATCTCGCGAAGAAGCTAGTGTTGAAATCAGGAGATGTGTTAATCATGGGTGGGCAGTCAAGGATGCTATATCATGGCATCAAGAAGATCAAACTGAATACCGCACCATCGGCAGTGATCAATGCCACACACATGAAACCCGGACGATTGAATTTGACCTTCAGGCAGTTTAAAGCCTTGTGTGAACGTGTAGTGTCTGTTAAGCCAGTGTATGTTAAGGATGTTATGTATGTGTTAGTTATGTCAGCAATGTGAACCAACGTGTGTTGTAAAGAGAATGTTAATGAATAAAGTGGAGTTGTTTGAAGTGTGTCAACCGTGTTATTACCAAATACTTATTAGTTTGCCAATGAATTAGGTTGTACACTCGGAACGGGAGGTATACTGAGTGTCTGCAATGAGGCAGAAGCCGGTAAGAGCGGCACAATCCTCACCGGTACCTTTCCAGTCAATGGCGTGGACGCCTCGATCTTGTTCGACTCCGGAGCCTCACACACATTTATTTTGCTATCCTTTGCGAAGAGGCTGGGGTTAGACGGTGATGAGATGCCAGACTTCCTAGTCACTCTCCCGTCGAAAGAGCGGATCAGGTACCCGCTACCACTGAGATGTTGTTGTACGAATCAGAGGAGAAGAGTTTCCGATCGACTTGATAGAGTTCGAGGGACTTGGTTTTGATGTGATTGTCGGGATGAACTGGTTGGAGCGGTACAAGGGCAGAATCCTGTGTGCCGAGCATCGTCTGCTTCTTCGGAGTCCGTCTGAGGTTACCATATCTTACCGCCAGAGGCCCAGGGAGCCTTCGACTCAGATCATCACCGCCATGGCTATGTATCGTGAACTACGACGAGGGAATGATGTATACCTCTGCTATGTCCAGGACATAGAGAGAGACCCAGAGTTAGCCCAGATGTACCGGTAGTGTCGGAGTTTCCTGATGTATTCCCTAAGGAGCTGTCGGGCATGCCGCCAGCACGGGAAATTGAGTTTGAGATTGATTTGGTTCCGGGCACCGGACCAATTGCGAAGGTGCCCTATCGTATGGCTCCAGCAGAGATGACAAAGCTCAAGGAGCAGCTGAGAGACCTACTCGACAAGGGATCTATCTGCCCTAGTGTTTCACCATGGGGAGCACCGGTCCTCTTCGTGAAGAAGAAGGACGGTAGCCTCCGCCTCTGCATCGACTATCGAGAGCTGAATGCAGTTACGGTAAAGAACCGTTATCCTTTACCACGCATCGATGACTTATTTGATCAGTTGAAAGGAGCATCAGTCTTCTCCAAGATAGATCTACGATCCGGATACCATCAGATTGCCATCCGTGACAGTGACATTGAGAAGACCGCATTCAGAACCAGATATGGACATTATGAGTTTACGGTTATACCGTTTGGTTTATCCAATGCACCAGCCAAGTTCATGGACTTAATGAACCGCTTGTTCCAAGATCAGTTGGACAAGTCAGTGGTAGTCTTCATCGACGATATACTTGTGTATTCGAAATCCAAGGGTGAGCACGAAAGCCACCTGAGAAGTGTGTTGCAAACATTGAAGAAGAATCAGTTGTATGCGAAATTTTCTAAGTGTGAATTTTGGTTGAACCAAGTATCTTTCCTTGGACATGTGATTTCTGAAGCCGGGATCCCTTTTGATCCGGCAAAGATAGATGCAGTGCGCACCTGGCCTAGGCCGAAGACAGTTACCGACATACGGAGCTTCCTCGATCTGGCAGTATATTACAGGAGGTTTGTGAAGGACTTCTCCAGTGTCTCGAAGCCGATGACTTCCTTAATGAAGGATGCACCATTCGAGTGGACAGTCGACTGTGAGAGTTCTTTCCAGAGTCTCAAGGATGCTCTGACGGCTGCACCAGTCTTGACTTTACCAGACGGTCCAGATGGTTTTGAGGTCTATTGCGACGCATCAGGCAGAGGTATGGGTTGTGTGTTGATGCAACACGGGAAGGTCGTAGCATACGCCTCCTGACAACTGAAGAAGCATGAAGAGAACTACCCTACCCACGACTTAGAATTGGGTGTCATTGTCTTTCGCATTGAAGATATGGCGACATCATTTATATGGGGTAAGCGTGACAATCTATTCTGACCACAAGAGTTAAAGTACTTGTTCACTCAGAAGGAGTTGAACATGAGACAAAGAAGGTGGCTCAAGTTCTTAAATGATTACGACATCAATCTGCAGTATAAAGAGGGTAAAGCAAATGTGGTAGCTGACGCATTGAGTCGCCGAGCACACTCTGTCCATTCACTAGTCTCTCATACTAGCTTGGTTGAAGAGGTGCGGAGTGCTCAGATGATGGATCAGTATATGTTGGAGATCAGTCAGAAGCTTATTGATGGCACATTCGAGGGTTAGAAGTACGACTTCCGACTCCACGATGATGACCTGATTAGGCTTAATGGCCGACTGTGTATTCCGAGGAGTAGCGCTGAGCTGAAGGAGCGTATACTGAGTGAATCCCATTGTTCTATGACTTCGATTCACCCCGGAGCTTCAAAAATGTATAAGGGTATGAAACGTTATTTTTTGGTGGGCTGAAATGAAGAAAGATGTGATGATTATGTATTGAGGTGTCTCACTTGTCAGAAGGTCAAGTTTGAGCACCGACGGCCTGGTGGTATGGTACAGCCAATGCCAGTACCTGAGTGGAAGTTCCATGACATTTATATGGACTTCGTAGTAGGGCTTCCGCCTACAAGGGGAGGTCTGAATATGATTTGGGTTGTTGTTGACCGACTGACCAAGGTGGCCCGATTCATTCCGATGAAGGACACTTGGAAAGTGGCCAGACTTGTAGAGCTCTTTGATAGAGAGATTGTTCGGCACCATGGGGTGCCAAAGACTATCGTGTCTGATAGGGATACCAGATTCCTCTCGAGGTACTGGAAATCCACACGGGAAGCGCTTGGTACTGAGCTAAAGCTAAGTACGGCGTTCCACCCACAGACAGATGGTCAGAGTGAGCGCACCATCCAGACACTCGAGGATATGTTACGTGCATGTGCACTTGACTTTCAGACCAGCTGGATTGACAAGTTACATCTGATCGAGTAGCTATATAACAGTTACCATGCTTCGATCAAGATGTCTCCCTTTCAGGCTTTGTATGGTAGACCATGCCGCACGCCATTATGCTGGGATGAGTCGAGTGAGACGGTCATTATAGGACCAGAGTATCTGGAGCAAGTTCAAGCAGAAGTACGACAGATCCGGGCTAACATGAAGTCAGCTCAGGATAGGCAGAAATCATACGTCGATGTGCGCAGACGTGACCTGGAGTTCGCCATGGGCGATCAGGTATTTCTTAGAGTATCCCCCATGAAGGGAGTGTTTCGTTTTGGCCAGAAGGCAAGTTGAGCCCAAAATATGTGGGGCCTTACGTTGTGATAGAGCGGATCGGCCCGGTAGCTTACAGATTAGATCTATCTGCCGAGCTGGGCAAGGTACATGATGTATTTCATGTGTCCCAGTTGAAGAAATATATGTCTCATCCGTCTCATGTACTTCAGCCTTAACGGCTAACCTTAGAGCCGACCATGCGATCAGTGGAGACTCTCGTACAGATTCTGGACACTAAGACTCAAGACACTCGCCATAAGTCTGTGAGACTGGTGAAGGTTCTCTGGTCTAACCAGGACGTTGAGGAGGCACTTGGGAGCTGGAAGATAAGATGAAGGCGAAGTACCCGTCGTTGTTTACTTCTTAGTATTTGTATGTATAGGGTACGGGGCGTACCCCTATTTTAAGGGGGTAGAGCCGTTTCGGTTATGTGTGTACGACATGTATTCGGATACATTGTCTATATGTTATGTTGTTATCTGGTTATGTTACAGACCATTGTGTCTGAATGATGTTATGTTGTTATGTTGTTTGGACCCTGTGTCCGGTGCTATGTAAATATGTTGTTATGGAAGTGTTATTTTATAAGTGTTCCCCGTGTGTTAATATCTAAGATATGTGGGAAGTGTGAACTTTGGGGACAAAGTTCTATTAAGGGGGGTAGATTGAAATACCCCAAACCTAGGTATGTTGTTTAAACATTAAAACTAAGGTATAATAAGACTAAAAAGAGTCTTAGAAACATTAGTAAACAATTTAAACCATAGAAAACACAAATAAATACCTTAAAGTCAATTAGGGCCAAAATGTGCTCTAAGCTTGGGATAAGCTTGGTTAAGACCTAATGAGCTTACCAAGACCTTATTTATATATTAATGAACATATTAAACCAATTACCAAAGAAAACCAAGCTTGAAAACAAGTTAAAACACAAAAAGTGCTTTAAGGAGTCTTAAAGCACATTTTTGAAAAATTGTCTTGTAAATGAGTTTTGAATGGCTAAATGTCCATCATTACTCTTTAGTTAACATTTGTACTACTTAGTATCACATTAGGAAGTCTAAATCAATGGGAAATCAAAAATTTCACAACTATGTGCCTTGTTTTTGTGAATAGTAACTAAAATAAGCTAGTTTATAACATAAGTCTATGTAAGTAAGTTAAATGGTCAACAAATACTAAAACACCCCTAGATGACTAATGGGGGCCGGTTTTTATGAGGTGAGTCACCACCTTGTAAGTTAACAAATAAATAACAAATGATAAAGTAAGTTACTATTTGCTTTACTAATTAATATCTTCCAAAAGCAACTTCAAACTCATTCTCTCATTTCTCTTGCATTCCCACCATCTCCAACTTCATCTTCTCCCTCTCTCCATCGGTTTGCAGCAGCTCTCACACCATTCTCCATCTTTGACCTCTTATATCTCCTAGCTCACTTTGCCAAATCAAAAAACAAAGACCACCATTCTTCTAGTCTCATCAAGCTCTTCATTCCTATCTTCTCAAAATTCCAAGAGCTCCATTTCGGTGCCAAGAGGAATCTCCATGGGAGGAGCTTGAGCTCAACTTTTCACATATTATTGTTCTCCTTTGCTTCTAGGTAAGGAAAATCAAAGAAAAATTCCATTTCCTTCATGTTTGTATGTTGTCTGAAAAACACCATTAATGGTGCCCTTTACCTTGCTTGTTTTAGCTTCATTTGAATCTTCCAAGGGCTTGGTGGAGTCCTCTCTTGTTACATATCCAAACTCTCTTTCATATCCAAGGTAAAACAATCATCTAAATGTTCTAAGACAATATATGTATCTAGGGTTTACAATGAGATGAAGCATAAAGCTTGTATGATATGAAAGAGAGTTTTAGCTTCATTTGAATCAAACACCCTTACCGATTTTAAACAAGGAAACAAGAAAGAAGTTTGTGAGGAAAAGAGGTAAATATGCTAACCTAGTGTAGTTTAATGTCTTAGGAGAAATGAGCTTATATTGCTTATTAAAACTACTTAAGGAGCCAATGGTAAATGACTTAGAAAAATACTCTCAAGGGCTTAGTAAAAGGCATATGTATGTTGGGTGTAATTGCACGTCAAAGGCAAATATAATGTGGGAAATTCAGTGCTTATGATTTATGCATCTTAAGGGCCTAAGAGCCATGCTATTTAAGGGCCTAAGTGCCAAGCAATTTAAATTATGCACTATATTGTGATGTAGTGTTAAATGAGTGAAGTTTTGTGTACAAGAATGTTCTTGATGGATTTTAGTGTTCTTGGATGTTTAATGGTGAAAAGAATGTGTTTTGGTTTAGTAATGTTCTAGGAGAGTTCATGTCAAAATTTAGGTAGTATACAAGAAGTTCTAAGTGCTTAAATAAGATTTGGGTGAACTAGGAAGTGTTAGAAATGTCTAGGTGTTTTACTAGAGAAGAAATAATGTCTTAGGTGTTCCAGGAAACAAAAAAAGACTTAGACATCAACTAGGAGTTTAGGTGGGTAAGAAATGATGCTTGGGAAATGATGTTATGGTGAGGAGAAAGCATTTTGGGATAGTGGTTATCATAGGTGAGAAAACCATTTAGAAACCTTGAAAGAAATGTTACAAGTGTTGGTGAATTTTATGAGAAAATTGAGTAACAAGTTAGACAAGGAACTAGGTGTGTTTGAGATGATATTTTGGCATTAGAATATACCTAAGGTCATTTGGGAAGTTTATACATTTAATGGATGTGGAGAACCATTGCAACAAGACTTAGAAAATGTTCAAAATGTAAATCTGTAGCAGTGGTCCGGGACCTAGGTTTGGATAATGTCCGGGACCATGCATTAAAAGGGGCCGAGGGTTTTCTAAGGCATGGTGGTCCGGAACTTAGTTATGTACAAAGACCCGGACCACCCCCTGTTTTACCCCCGAGAGAATTTGCCTACTTTGGTCCGGGACCTAGGACCTGTATGAAGTCCCGGACCACCCCATAAAAACAACCCGAGAGTTTTGCCTACATTTGTCCGGGACATAAGACCTGTATGGAGTCCCGAACCACTACCTGAAATCAGCCCGAGAGTTTTACAATGACACGGTCCGGGACCTTAACCGAGGACCAAGTCCCGGACCACTTAAAAAGTTGAGTTTAAGGTTAAATAATGATGCCTAATGATGGGGATTAGTAAGTAATGAGGTTATAAGGTTGTCTAAGGCATGTTAGGTGTGTTATAATAACAGTTTAAAAAGTGAGAAGTTATAATAGAATGTGAAAGTAAAATAACTAGAAATGTAAAGTAATAAGTTATCGACGGACTAGTACGTTAAATTAACCGACGTTACTAAATGTGTATAGGATTCTCCAACGGTGGAAACCAGTCGAAGCAAGGACCAAGGTATGGTTTTCTTGCAGTCTGTTGCCTACCGGTTTACACCGGCTTGTGGTGTTTTGTTTTTCTGTGTGTTTATGACCTTGTAAGACTTAAGTCATGTAATGAGTTTACAGTTGTTAATATTACTATGTTGTTAACTGTGTCTCATTTCCCTTATGTGTGTCTAACAAGACTTAACCACTTGTATGTGATGGTTTGCTGAGTTCGATGTTGAACTTCTAACAAGTGCTAACTGGGGAGTGAGGAGTCCGGTAGTTCCAGCCACGCGTGTGAGTATGGGAGTCGATGTCATAACCGGTTCGATTCTCTTTGTATGTTATGGTTGTTTTCCATTTTGGTTTTCAACTTTCCTTTAGCTTATCCAAGGCTATTTTACTGACTCACGTCGGGCCACAGGGGCATACTATGTTTTGTTCGGTGTGCTTGGATCACTATCGTTAATACTGTCATTACCGTCTAACATCCTTGTACTTCCAGATTCACGCAGCGGTACATACTTACACACGGTGGGTGATACGATGCCGTTAGTCACCCACGTGACTAACAAAGCTACTACTATTACATACAGCATCGGTCTGATGGACCGGAATCCCGAGTACTACACATATACAATGCCTACTCCGTTTACTAATCACATACTACTATGCTCCATTCAACACATTACTCCATTACAATACCGTACGATACAATGTACATAACCGAGTTTACTAAGTTCCAAATACAAATACAATACTCCTTCTAAGTTCATATATACTCATCAAGAGTCTACAACTACCCATTCCTCACAACTACATACAAGGCTCCAAGCCTTTTACGATTCTCTACTAACTACAGTTCATCCTAGCTATCCAAGTGTAGTCGCCGGTCTCTTACCGTGATCATGTCTGCTTCCGGTGCCTGCACACTAAAAATGTTCCCCCTAGGGGGTCAGCTTACGCGGAATATGATAACCGCATACCCCGCGTACTAGCGAGGGTACGCCGACCATTTGGTCGAATACATGCAATTCATTTTACAATACATACATACATACATGCTTTCATTCAAGATACTACAATACTACACAAGGTATACATTCATACGCACAGTACAATACATGCTTGGAAGACAATACGAGTCAACCAACACTTACTTACCATCTTCCAGAATACACATACACAATACATACTCATTACATACTCAATACGCAATACGGGGATACACTTCTCCAATTCACACGTAAGGCTTGTTAGCTTCTTTACACACCCAGGTTAATCGGGTGTTCAATACTCATTTACTCAAGGTCAATGACTTACAATAGTCAAGACCGATACTCATACAATACTTACTTCTTACTTACTTTACTCCAGTTAAGTCGGTATGACCTCCGGGCAGGGATTACTACATCCCACCACCGGGCTTTAGGGTGGCCCACTAATCCAGGATGCTACCCACTCAAGGGATTTGGTCCATGGAAAAGATTACAGCCAGGATTCGGATCCAACCTCTTGTGTTTCCTTATCCTCACGCGTGGCCGAAACTATATCGGACTTCTACTCATTCCATTTTACTCATTACTCAAGTTAGGAGTTAGAATGTTAGGAATTAGTAGAAGTCAATACTCCTTTTCCATACATCAATACAATACACAAATACTCATCATGTACACATACACTTCATTCTCATTCATTCATTTCATGAATTATACAAACTAATTGTTCAAGAAGATACAACAAGAACAAAATAGTTCAAACACATTTATGTGCAATATAAGTCCGATTCATGCATTTATCTTGTTGGTGATCACATAAGCACACAAATCGGGGTAACCAAGTTAGGATACAGGGCATGAAGAGATCATACCTTTCACCGTTGATTTACTCTAGCGGGCGTTCCCTTGTTCCTTTGGTTCACATTTGTTTCTCGAATCTTACTCTCGAATCAATGACTACATGCCAAATGATTCTATTAATACTAAGCTTTACAATACATACATAATTACTACGCCCGTACTTACCCCGTTATCCCGTTGTTTCGGTTTAACTTAATTTTCTTATACTTACAATTCCCTTAATTTGTTTCCTTACTCGTCTACTTATTTTCTTACCATTACTACTTCATTAATGGTGTATTACAACTTACATATGCATATATGTGTATAGGCATATATATACATACCTATGATTACTATAATCATATGATAAAGCATTTTTTTTTTTTCTCGACCGAACTTGCAAATCCGGTCGGTCGCAAGTTTGGTCCATTCCAGTAGCTCTCATTACAGGAGAATTTTCTGGTCCGACAGAACTTGCATGTCCGATCGCAAGTCCGGTCTATTCCAGAAGGTTTCAGACGGGAAAATTTTCTGGTCCGACCGAACTTGCAAGTCCGGTCGCAAGTCCGGTCCATTCCAGAAGGTTCCCGTCTTTGTGATTCTGGGCTCGACCGACCTTGCAAGTCCGGTCGCAAGTCCGATCCGGCCCAGTACTTCAATTTTCAAATCTGTTTTCAGTTCTATAATTTGCCCTTTGCTTCCCCAATCTTCCTACATGTAATCCCACATGTTTTAGCACTACTTAGGCCCTCAAAATTGCCTTAGCTCATCCTCCAACCTCATTACTCATTCTTAAATCCCCTTACACAATTCCCTCATTTCTTTTCAACACTTACAACAGTTTTTCATTTCTCCAATGCTACAGATTTTTGTTCTAACCTTTACCATTCAATACTCCCTCAACCATTGTTACTCCTAGCATCTAAAATGCATTGCTTTATATCCTAGTTCTTCTCATTACCTAAATCCTTTTCAATTGTTTCCAAGGTATTAAACACTCACCTTAAGTCCTCCAAATACACTTAATTCCTCCTAGTTTCTCCAATGCATCCTTGCACTCTTTGCTACAGATTTTGCATCCTTATATCCTCATACTACACTACCATTCCATGGTTACTAAATATCTCTACTAACTCCAATACACACCTTGGTTCTCCCACTCACCAAGTTATTCTTAAATACATAATTTCTACCAAAATTTTGCCATAGTTTACCTACTTTCATTACTTATCCACATACACACTTTTCATCAATTCATTCCTAATCTAGCCACACCATACAAGGGTCCTACCAGCAACCAATACAATACCAATTCATCAATACTTCCTCAATCCACATTACTAATACTCATACACAATTATTTGGCTCCACGGCCTACAATCCACATACTAATTCACAAATACTCAAACTTCCACAACCACCATACAAGTACAATAGTTTAGGTTCTTTTATTTGTTTACCCATTCCCATTACACTAATGTATTAAATCAAGCATTAAGAAGGAGCTCTTACCTTGAGCTTTTAATTCCTTCATTTCTTTTCTATTTCTCCTTCTTCTCTCTTCTTTGCACCAAAATCGGTCATATGGGGAATGGAGTTGCCAAACTCCATTCCCATCACCGAATGTACACAAAATAAGTGAAATTAAACTACTAACCCTTAAACTAAAACTAAATCATTGAAGTGTTATAAATACAAATTCTAGGGTTTACCTTTAGAGTGTTTTATGAGGGGTTTTAGCCCTTGGTTCAAGAAGGAGAATCCACCACCATTGCAAGGTGAAATTTATGCTCAAAAGAGAGAGAGAAAACAAGGCATTACTATGGGCAAAAATCGGTTACCAAAAGGAGGTGGAGAAAACATGGGATTTCCATGAAGATTTTTACCTTAATGGAGAGAGGGGACTCCAAGCTACACATTGATGCTATTTTCTTCACCAATGGGGTATACCCACGAAATTGAACTTCATCATTTTGAAATTTAAAAAGAGGGAAGTGTAGAGAAGAATGAGGGGAGCAAGAATATACATTTATTTTTACGTTTGGAGCTCACATGGAGGTGGAGCATGGAGTCAAAGTGGAGAAGCCATTGGAGCTTCTTGGAGCTTCAAAAATGGTCCAGCATAGGAGGGAGAAGAGAGAGAAATCGCTGGAAGAGAGGAGGGAGGTGAGAGAATAGAGAAAGGTGAGGTGAGAGGAAGAGGGGTACCTTTTTACTTTTTGCTTTTGTCTCTTAATTAAATAGCTAGTATGTGAGTGTGTGTGAGGGCTTTTAACTTATTAAAACTGGCACCCTTCTGTTATACTAGCCGAGCGTTTTTCGTCTTTTTACAGAAAACGCTCGTTATTTTACCCGGTTTCGGTACTATTCACTAACCGGGCCCGTTTTCCAGAATTTTTCGTCTAACTATTTTTATTGACTATTAAGCTTCCGTAAATGCTTAATAATTGTTATTTAATTATTTATAATTTTTACGGGTCCGTTTCGGGTTTTCTCGAAAAACGTGCTCTAAAGCTCTCTTAGCGTTTTAATTCATTATTTGGATCCGTTTTCTTCGGGAGTTGTTCCCATATACTATTTAGGTCTTATTAAACCTTTAGAATCCATATAATACACTAACCGAGGTCTCATACTTCCTATGGTTATTTAACGCTTATTTAGCGTTTTTCGCTTTTTAAGCGTTTCTTTACTTCTTTTGGATTTATTTTTCCTTACCAATACTACTTGAGCATTATTAGGCTCTGAAATACAGATTAGAGTAATCTTAATCACTATATTAAGTTTGGGGTATTTCAATCTACCCCCCTTAAGAACTTTGTCCTCAAAGTTGTTCAAGGTCATAGGGTTACGATACTTGCTCGTTCATACTTGTCTATGTCAAACGTCGTACATTCTTCCTCCTTACAATTCCTAAATCCATTACTCAAGATTTCTACTTTCCATACCTTACCAATACAATAATTACTCAAATCCACATTACTACCGGCCATCCAGTTCCTCATTACGAAATTTAAACATACATACAGTGCAAAGCTATCCCCAAAGCAATGCAATACACATTACAATCCCGCAGACACTCAGGTCATCTAGACACAGGACTCCTCTATGTCCCGCTGCCTTGGAATAATACAATATGATACACTACTACCTTCTCCGGTATACGCTTCTCACAAATCCTTCATCACCAGGCTAAGAAAATCCTTTCGTAACTACTACTTAGAATTTTCTAAAACACACAACTCCAAATTCCAATTTATATTCCTTGCTTCTATCCTAGGTGTGATTCTTGTGACCACTTGAGGGGAGCTTCAAGAATCATTCGACCCTGATGTGATCAGCATCAGTGTTGAACTATCTTTCCACCCCAATTTGTGTTCAGTTTCCCTCGATTTGATCAGGATCAAGTTCGACTTCCCACATCAGTTTCAAACAACTAGGTAATTCAATTATTTCAATTTATATGTTTTTACTCTTCCTAGTGATAATTACCAATTCATACACTCCAAAGGATGAAATTCAGTCCATCAATCATTCTCAATCTACTTCCCAAATACTTTCCTTAGAATTTAATGCCTAAGTGCTCATTTCATCAATCTTCTCTACTTTCTTCCATTACTCCCTATTATCTCTACTATTCTAATTAGGGAATACAATACTTATGAAATTCAGCTGTCCTCAATTTACATCCAATAACATACTTACGAATACACCACTCATGGGCTACATTCCTTTACTACTCATAGTCAATCCGTACTACTTCCTTAAGGAATCAATACTTGTGGAGCTCCGTCCACTACTCATTCTCAATTGTCTCAAGACAATCACCTAGGGAACTCAATTTCCTCTGGGTTCTACATCGGTTTTATACCGACTCTTGCATCGTAGTGCCATGTCTAAGTTCAAATAGACATACACAACAGGAATTATCATTTCCCAAAGTGTTTCTCTACACTTCTTTACAAATACTCTCACATTGGAGTTACAAGATGGTTATTTTCATCCTATGGTATTCGCATCTCTTGTGCCTAATTACCATGATTACGATGTGAATGAATACGTATGTTTATTTCACACATGCACCAATCATTAAATCAATTCTCATTTGTGCTATGCACATTATTGTTTATGTGTTTTACTCGTGAAACTTACATTAAGCGGTTTTCGCTCTACCCCCCTTAAAAGGGATTACGCCCACGTAATCTACCATGTTACTATTGAACATTGGTTTACTCGATTTGGGCAACCTGAAGCGTTTAGCTTCACTACGATATACTATACAATATGCTCTGGTCAAAGGGTCTTAACCATACCAATGGTTTAGTCTTTGCACCGAGGATTCCTATATGAGCTTATTTAACTCATAATTAATTCAGTTCTAGCATATTAGGCTTCAAGGCATTAATAGCCATTCTTTCCTTCTTACTAGGTGTATTACATTTCCTAGCTAGGGCCCACTAGCTTCTGCTGCGTGACCCTGATAACTTGGGTTACTCACCCTTCATGTTATCCTTAATGTGCTATACATCACCTTTTATCCCTCTATTGTGGAAATAAGGTTTACTAACAGTGTGGTATTCTTTTACCACTGTTTGAACTCAATGAGTTTTAGATTGTAACCAGCCCTCTGGTAATCTATTATACATATTATTCGTACTCCCACAATTATTCACTAAGTTCCTCCGACTTGTTGTCGGGCGAGGTTAAGTCACTACCTAGTTGTAGTGCTTCCTCTGCTGTCACTAGCTTCTGAATTATACCAGTTCTTCTGGTTCACTACAAGTGTTCTTTACTTGTATGACCTTGCATTCTCAATGCGTCGGTCCAAGTGACTTTCTTCAGTCTTCTTTCACCTTTTATTCCAATGGAACTCACATCTTGTGATTGTTAGTGTGTTCTACACTCTTCGTGCTTCTTGGCCTTAGGCCGCACGGTCTGTTGCTAAGCTTGCTTAACTGGCTTATGCCATGTTTGTGGTGAAAAGAAAGATTTACTACGGTTTACATTCTCCATGTTCCTAGCCATCCCATTGGATCATTAGCTGCACAAGTGCAATACCAAAACACTCAGTCATACAGAGTGCAGAGGCATAAACGCTTGACCGTAAGTCACTTATGTGATAGAAAGGAATATTTTGTCTGTCTTCTCGTACTTATACTCCGTGACATTATCTAACTACTTCCTCCCATAGTGGTCGCTTGTTGTGCACCGTATCCTTACTCATTATGCAATATCGTTCTTACTGATTGTGTTACTGTGGTAACTCGTCGTACTCATTACCATTGTCGTTGGCACCATTTCCTTATGGTGTAATTACACTAGGAGGTTCCTAGTTCATATGTATGATGATTGTCATAGCATACCGCAATGGTATTATTTTTCCCCATGTGGAGATGTTTCATTCCAGTTTAGGTTTCATGTGTAGGTTGGCTTTCCTCACATTATTTCCATCATTATGATACCATTTACCCATTATCTTGGTTGACCAAGGATAAAGTAATTTATCGGGTTACAAGCGGTAACAGCCCAGTCTTAACCCAATGTTTGATATTGTCCGCTTTGGACCGCAGTCCGCACGGTTTGTTTTCGAGGTACCATCCCCAAAACGCGTCTCACACAAGGGAAGAGTATTCCCCACACCTATAAGGCGTGGTTCATGCTCTCTCCCCATTGATGTGGGAGGTGACCCCTACCGTGGGTATCACACAAGCCCCCCTGGGCGTTGGTCATTTGTGGTGTCCAATGTGCATTCGCATTGATTATTTTTGGCATTACTGTCTTCCAGTGCTGAGCATTAGTTATAGGCTCTAGCTGTGCAGTTTCACTTGTATGCATATCACAGGGACATCCTAAGAACTTCAGGGGTTTTTTGGTCCCGTTCTCTAATTGAAGAGTATTTTATCACTGCTAGGTGAAAGTTCTTGTTGAGGGTTTGTCGCCACTCATACGTCTCATAGCAAGGTTACTATGTTAGTACCTGCTTACGTACTGCATATGGAGTATACTTACTCCTTTAAGTCGCGATGGTTAGGAATGTCTTTTCCTTGTTTCATCGCCTCTTGGCAGTATCTATATGCGTAGGCTCTATTGTTATAGTAGATGGAAGCCTCTTCTAAGGGTTCACATCTTCACCACCTTGGTGGTCTTCGATTAACGAGGGGTACTTTTCCTCGAGTTTTCTGTAGTGTCCAAACGTGGACTAGGCCAATGTTGGCATTTATCACGATTCTTATGCCTCTGTGCTACCATTGCTACAGAAGGCATGAAGGTACTTAAAAGCTTGTCAACTGTATACTAGACTGATGCTCTAGTGACAGTGACACTGAGTTGGCCACTACTCCAAGCCACTCAGGATGTTGGGCTTGAATTGATGGTCCAGTTGTTGATTTCTTGTCGTATGAGACAATATCTCTTGCAAGTTTTGTTATTAAATCGTGTGGGTTATGTAACCGTTAAGGTTTACATATCATAGTTGGTTGATGGCTTTTAAGCCTTATTACTGCAGGTTATGCTCTTCGCAAGCTGCTTATACATGTTTCCACTCCATGTATACCCCATAGGTTGGAGGTATTACTAGGCTCCATGGTAAGCCGTGACATCACGCTTCCGTTCATAGGAGACCCTTTAGGCAATCGGGTGTTAATCCGAGCCTTCTAGTAATTTAGGGTGTTTCCTGTTAAGTGAAATCCCTTCGGTGTCCTAACTGAATGTTCGTTCTAGCTCATGCGCTCTTGTCATGATGTTTGTTCAACTGTTGTTAATCCAGACACCCTTCAAGGATCGCTCCTGGGTGTTGTTGATCACGTCGTTACATCTGGCTAGTGTTCATGGCATGTTGTGCCTACTATACCGCCTTGTGGTATTGTATTTTGAGTTATCCCTTTTGGGTTACACGTCTCCCGTTCTTGGGTAGACTGTTTATACTTGCTCCTAGTGCTTAAGACTAGTTTAAAAATCCTCTCTAGTGATGGATTACGCTCCTTGGTAGTCTTGGCAATTGTTCTTGGGATTCTCGTCCCGTTCATTGAACATTGTGATGTTCTCATTAGGCATTTGCCTTACGGTGTTCAGGCTGGGTATACTTCCCAGCTGTCATGTGTTTTCCTGATGTCTTCGAGACATCTCCAATGTCTATACTTATTAGTCTGTGCTTTTTGCACGTCTAATTCTTATTCCGTATCCTCAGATGAATTCTCCGAGTCTTTTGCTGACTTTTTAGTTGAGTTCCTCCTCCTTGATCGTCTGGAGTTCCAGTTGTTCTGGTTTAAACTTACTTATGGTCCGTAGAACGGAGTTGACTACTTCCCGTGTTCGTACACTACATGTATACATACGTGGGGTACCGTGTTGATACGTTACCACTTACCTAACTATCTGTCAGGCCCACAAGCTCCTTCGGAGTGCGGTTGTCCCACATCCCGTAATTGGGTACACTCATAGTGCTCGTCACACGCCTAGGTGAAGTATTCTATTGTCAACTCCTCTTGTATCATTCTATGATACTCACCGTAATTCTGTTGGTTTGGTTTTAAAATCCAAGGTTTAAAAGAAGGTTTCTAGTTTTGAAAGAAAAACTTGGTTTTGAAAAATAATAGCTCGGTGTTAAAAGAGGTTCTTCATGGCATAGCCATGTTCGAAATCTTGACCAAGTCCAGTTTTCCGCTGACTGGTGTATCCTTGTACAATGGTCAGGATGTCAGGCCTTTCCATGGTTCCATTCTTTCAGTTCTTAGGATGTGTGACAGTAGTTGTTCTATTACGGCCACAGTACATTACTATGTACTTGTGGTGTGTTAGGGTTCCTCTACATGTTTCTGTCCCTACTGCACTTGCCGTGGCAAGTGCGTGGTACTGGTGGTTTTTGGGTAAACCTATACCGGTCACGGCAAGGTTTCCACTCGTATTTGGTAGTCTTGTCGGCTCTTTCCTTGGAGTGTCAATTTATGTTTTAGAATACTCGATCCTTTAGGTAGCCTCTCAATGATCTGGACATGGCTGTCGTAGATCTGGGTACCTTCCCAATCCTTGGAGATTCCCTTTGATTTGGTTTTGTGTCATTCCTTGTTGCTCGTTCCCACACATTTATTGTGGTTATTGAGCCTTAGCTTGTTTAGGCACTACGCTTGTAGTTCTATCGGATTATATCCCGTGGATGTTCGTGTACCCATGTAAGCTATGTCGGCCAGGTATTGTAACCCTTTGGCGTTGTACCTTCGGAGTTAACCACTCCTGACTATGTCCTTAGTCAGCTGGTATACCATTGGTGGTATTATTTAGCTATTACTGTCCCGTAGACTTGCGTCTCGGGTTTTGTCATTGTTCCTTCCTCTACTCCGTTGCACGCTTAGTGCTTCTTTCCTGCTGCCGATTGGTTAGCCAGGTTCTGCGACTGCTAAGCATGTCGCCCCATGTTGTTGCATGTTGTAGTCTCCTTATGGTTGGAGTTCTCATTCTACCGCCATTAAGTGCGGTTATTGTTGTTCAACCGGGATCCATTTCCGAGACTTCCAATTCTTGGAATCTACCATATGTTTGTTCTTGTTACTGTGTGATTGCTTCACATCTGCCAGATCGGGTTTCCCCGAGTATGAGAGGACTTTCCTTCTCTCTGGCGTCCTTTCCCAAGTTATGCAGTGGGGTGTGCGGTGGGCGGGACTGGTATTGTAGGTATCCGGTACTCACCGGTGGTTCCTAACTAGCATATCTCTAATGCCAGCACTCAGCCCTTAGCCCTAAGCTTCTAAATCCTAACTCGGTACTTCCTAGACTCGGTATTTCTAGTCATCAGAGTGATACTTCGCTCTGATACCACTTTTTGTAACACCCCTACCGTTAATACTGTCATTACTGTCTAACATCCTCGTACTTCCAGATTCACGCAGCGGTACATACTTACACACGGTGGGTGATACAATGCCGTTAGTCACCCACGTGACTAACAAAGCTACTACTATTACATACAGCATCGGTCTGATGGACCGGAATCCCGAGTACTACACATATACAATACCTACTCCGTTTACTAATCACGTACTACTATGCTCCATTCAACACATTACTCCATTACAATACCATACGATATAATGTACATAACCGAGTTTACTAAGTTCCAAAACAAATACAATACTCCTTCTAAGTTCATATATACTCATCAAGAGTCTACAACTACCCATTCCTCACAACTACATACAAGGCTCCAAGCCTTTTACGATTCTCTACTAACTACAATTCATCCTAGCTATCCAAGTGTAGTCGCCGGTCTCTTACCGTGATCATGTCTGCTTCCGGTACCTGCACACTAAAAATGTTCCCCCTAGGGGGTCAGCTTACGCTGAATATGATAACCGCATACCCCGCGTACTAGCGAGGGTACGCCGACCATTTGGTCGAATACATGCAATTCATTTTACAATACATACATAAATACATGCTTTCATTCAAGATACTACAATACTACACAAGGTATACATACATACGCACAGTATAATACATGCTTGGAAGACAATACGAGTCAACCAACACTTACTTACCATCTTCCAGAATACACATACACAATACATACTCATTACATACTCAATACGCAATACGGAGATACACTTCTCCAATTCACACGTAAGGCTTGTTAGCTTCTTTACACACCCGGGTTAATCGGGTGTTCAATACTCATTTACTCAAGGTCAATGACTTACAATAGTCAAGACCGATACTCATACAATACTTACTTCTTACTTACTTTACTCCAGTTAAGTCGGTATGACCTCCGGGCAGGGATTACTACATCCCACCACCAGGCTTTAGGGTGGCCCACTAATCCAGGATGCTACCCACTCAAGGGATTTGGTCCATGGAAAAGATTACAGCCAGGATTCGGATCCAACCTCTTGTGTTTCCTTATCCTCACACGTGGCCGAAACTATATCGGACTTCTACTCATTCCATTTTACTCATTACTCAAGTTAGGAGTTAGAATGTTAGGAATTAGTAGAAGTCAATACTCCTTTCCATACATCAATACAATACACAAATATTCATCATGTACACATACACTTCATTCTCATTCATTCATTTCATGAATTATACAAACTAATTGTTCAAGAAGATACAACAAGAACAAAATAGTTCAAACACATTTATGTGCAATATAAGTCCGATTCGTGCATTTATCTTGTTGGTGATCACATAAGCACACAAATCGGGGTAACCAAGTTAGGATACAGGGCATGAAGAGATCATACCTTTCACCGTTGATTTACTCTAGCGGGCGTTCCCTTATTCCTTTGGTTCACATTTGTTTCTCGAATCTTACTCAACGACTACATGCCAAATGATTCTATTAATACTAAGCTTTACAATACATACATAATTACTACGCCCGTACTTACCCCGTTATCCCGTTGTCTCGGTTTAACTTAATGTTCTTATACTTAAAATTCCCTTAATTGTTCTTTACTCGTCTACTTATTTTCTTACCATTACTACTTCATTAATGGTGTATTACAACTTACATATGCATATATGTGTATAGGCATATATATACATACCTATGATTACTATAATCATATGATAAAGCATTTTTTTTATTTTTTTTTATTTTTTTTGTCTCGACCGAACTTGCAAATCCGGTCGCAAGTCCGGTCCATTCCAGTAGCTCTCATTACGGGAGAATTTTCTGGTCCGACCGAACTTGCATGTCCGGTCGCAAGTCCGGTCTATTCCAGAAGGTTTCAGACGGAAAATTTTCTGGTCCGACCGAACTTGCAAGTCCGGTCGCAAGTCCGGTCCATTCCAGAAGGTTCCCGTCTTTGTGATTCTGGGCTCGACCGACCTTGCAAGTCCGGTCGCAAGTCCGGTCCGGCCCAGTACTTCAGTTTTCAAATCTGTTTTCAGTTCTATAATTTGCCCTTTGCTTCCCCAATCTTCCTACATGTAATCCCACATGTTTTAGCACTACTTAGGCCCTCAAAATTGCCTTAGCTCATCCTCCAACCTCATTACTCATTCTTAAATCCCCTTACACAATTCCCTCATTTCTTTTCAACACTTACAATAGTTTTTCATTTCTCCAATGCTATAGATTTTTGTTCTAACCTTTACCATTCAATACTCCCTCAACCATTGTTACTCCTAGCATCCAAAATGCATTGCTTTATATCCTAGTTCTTCTCATTACCTAAATCCTTTTCAATTTGTTTCCAAGGTATTAAACACTCACCTTAAGTCCTCCAAATACACTTAATTCCTCCTAGTTTCTCCAATGCATCCTTGCACTCTTTGCTACAGATTTTGCATCCTTATATCCTCATACTACACTACCATTCCATGGTTACTAAATATCTCTACTAACTCCAATACACACCTTGGCTCTCCCACTCACCAAGTTATTCTTAAATACATAATTTCTACCAAAATTTTGCCATAGTTTACCTACTTTCCTTACTTATCCGCATACACACACTTTCATCAATTCATTCCTAATCTAGCCACACTCATACAAGGGTCCTACCAGCAACCAATACAATACTAATTCATCAATACTTCCTCAATCCACATTACTTATACTCATACACAATTATTTGGCTCCACGGCCTACAATCCACATACTAATTCACAAATACTCAAACTTCCACAACCACCATACAAGTACAATAGTTTAGGTTCTTTTATTTGTTTACCCATTCCCATTACACTAATGTATTAAATCAAGCATTAAGAAGGAGCTCTTACCTTGAGCTTTTAATTCCTTCATTTCTTTTTCATTTCTCTTTCTTCTCTCTTCTTTGCACCAAAATCGGTCATATGGGGAATGGAGTTGCCAAACTCCATTCCCGTCACCCAATGTACACAAAATAAGTGAAATTAAACTACTAACCCTTAAACTAACATTAAATCATTGAAGTGTTATAAATACAAATTCTAGGGTTTACCTTTGGAGTGTTTTATGAGGGGTTTTAGCCCTTGGTTCAAGAAGGAGAATCCACCACCATTGCAAGGTGAAATTTATGCTCAAAGAGAGAGAGAAAAAAGGCATTACTATGGGCAAAAATCGGTTACCAAAAGGAGGTGGAGAAAACATGGGATTTCCATGAAGATTTTTACCTTAATGGAGAGAGGGGACTCCAAGCTACACATTGATGCTATTTTCTTCACCAATGGGGTATACCCACGAAATTGAACTTCATCATTTTGAAATTTTAAAAAGAGGGAAGTGTAGAGGAGAATGAGGGGAGCAAGAATATACATTTATTTTTACGTTTGGAGCTCACATGGAGGTGGAGCATGGAGTCAAAGTGGAGAAGCCATTGGAGCTTCTTGGAGCTTCAAAAATGGTCCAGCATAGGAGGGATAAGAGAGAGAAATCACTGGAAGAGAGGAGGGAGGTGAGAGAATAGAGAAAGGTGAGGTGAGAGGAAGAGGGGGTATCTTTTACTTTTTGCTTTTGTCTCTTAATTAACTAGCTAGTATGTGAGTGTGTGTGAGGGCTTTTCACTTATTAAAACCGGCCCCCTACTGTTATACTAGCTGGAGCGTTTTTCGTCTTTTTACAGAAAACGCTCGTTATTTTACCCGGTTTCGGTACTATTCACTAACCGGGCCCGTTTTCCGGAATTTTCTCGTCTAACTATTTTATTGACTATTAAGCTTCCGTAAATGCTTAATAATTGTTATTTAATTATTTATAATTTTTACGGGTCCGTTTGACCACTTAAAGTCACGTTTTCGGGTTTTCTCGAAAAACGTGCTCTAAAGCTCTCTTAGCGTTTTAATTCATTATTTGGATCCGTTTTCTTCGGGAGTTGTTCCCATATACTATTTAGGTCTTATTAAACCTTTAGAATCCATATAATACGCTAACCGAGGTCTCATACCTCCTATGGTTATTTAACACTTATTTAGCGTTTTTCGCTTTTTAAGCGTTTCTTTACTTCTTTTGGATTTATTTTTCCTTACCAATACTACTTGAGCATTATTAGGCTCTTAAATACAGATTAGAGTAATCTTAATCACTATATTTAAGTTTGGGGTATTTCAATCCGAGGCACCTTGTGTTAAGTTATTCGTTCAATCTAACAGGACGGTAACGAGTTATGTAACGAGCTTAATTAGCATGAGTTTGGCAAAATTCTCTAGGCTCTCCATGGGAACTAATTGTGTTGGTTCGTTTCCTAAAAGTAATTGTTCTTGTACGTTATGTGTGATGTTGTTATGCAATATTCTTGCTATGATATATATGTTGTATGTTTAAAAAATGAATGCCATGTCATCATGACAATTAGTTGCGCGTATCCCGGTAGCCGATGGGCTGCGCGTTAACCATACCAGCCAAGGGTTGTTGACCCCCTCGGGGGCTCCATATTTTTACTACAGGATGAGGATCGAGGAAGCGGAATGGCTATAGATTCTAGGCTGCAGAAATACTTTAGGTTATTTTGGATGTTGAGCCCGGGATGCGCCTGTGCTCCCGTGGCGATATATTTGGTACCGTTTGTAATACAGTGACGGTCGTTGACAGTTGACAGTGGAGATTGTGATGTACAGTTTACATGATGGATGATGTTAAATACTCGGTATTGTATTTATGTATATATGGATGTTAGTACCTTGTCTCGGGAGTCTGATCATCAGACCGGTACGCTTGTATTTATTCTGCCTTGTTAACCACGTGGGTGGTTAACGGTGTTGTAGCACCAAATCGTTTAGTTTTATCTAGTTGTTAATTTCCGCTGCGATTTCAATTATCGTTAAGTGCGTAGTAGGGGTGTTATAGTAATAATAAAGCAAATAATATATCTTGTGAATACTAAATGTAAGAGTTCGATAAGTCTAAGTTAATTATGATATAGTTATTTCAATATGAGAAGTAATTCAACATCTTATGACAAGATTATTAGACGGTTATAATAAAAAGTCATTCTGAACTAAGGATATGATAATTGAGTTTAGTGGCTCAATTAAGTTATAATAAAATGTATCTACAACACTATGATTCCAATGTACAAGATGTAGATCTTAGTTAAGTTAAGGGGAAAACTTAATCATGATGGACTATTTAGTAATATTGATAAAAATACATAATCATTACATTGTGAATTAATAGTATAGCATTCTCAGATAAACCTATTATAGGTCATAATACGATGTTTATTCTAAAGTAAGAATAAAAGTATTGAGCTTAAGAATTGTTATTGAAATTCTAAGATTTATTGAATAACATAAAATGCATTTATGACATAAGGGTCTCAAAAGTCTTGAATTGAGAATTATGGTTAAGTATGAGTAAAGTGGATAAGAGTGGAACAATTAACAAGTGTTAATAAAATACATTCCTTGGTCTTACAACCTTGAGTTATACAACATTCTAAGACAAGTCAAAGGTTATACATAACATTTAAGTGAGGGCTTAAAAGACAATTGAGACTTAGAAATAAGAGTGAGGAATTTATTTAAGTTTAACTTAGGCTACAAGCTATTGATGATAGACTATCTTTAATATTTCTCAGAGTGTTGTTGAATGTTGCATGAGTATACTAGAACTGCTACAACGTTAATCAGGTACAATTTCTCATACTCAGATACTTTTGCTAACAGACTTTATGGAATGTTTTGGAAAACGCTAACTGACATTGGATGGATTTCAAAAGGAAAATGTTTGTGTGACTAACTCAGCTTGATGTGACTAACTGAGCCTTGAATGTGAAACTTACATGGCTATTGGTTCCTTCTATTTGGTTGTTTCATTAGACATTAACTGCCTAGGGTTTACGCTTCTGCACTCTGTAGGACTGAGTGTTTTGGTATTGCTCTGGTGCAGTTAATGATCTAGTGGGAATATGGAAAAGGTCAATCTTGGTAAATTCTTCCTTTGACTCTGGATATTGTTTCATCCATGAGCTGAGTCTTTGTTGTGACATGCGCGCGTCTTCATTGGTAACAGTGAGGGGCTGTATATCCCCTGTCCTAAAAGGACATTGTAAACAGTGAGGGGCTGTATATCCCCTGTCCAAAAAGACGTTGTAAACAGTGAGGGGCTGTATATCCCTGTCCTAAAAGGATGTACTTGGCGGTGGGGGCCATCTCTCCCAATTGGTTTTATTCCACCCTTGAGTTGTTGGTTCTTGGATATCTTCTTTCATTCCTAGTCCTTGTGACTACTTGGGTCTTTCTACTCCTAACTGGAACTGATTCTAACACAAGCAATGGATGTTCACTAACTCATGTTATGATTTCTTTTAATTGACTAAATTTAACTTTTTGTTATTTATCTCTTGTCTCAACATGTTATCTTTGACTTGGTGAATTTAAAATGCATTGTTCCTCTATTTGTTTTAAGAGTTTGATTTCAAATTATTGTTCATTTTAAGAGTTATGTTTTAAATATTTGTTTTGGAGAATCGTACCAGTTCCATTCCAGGGAACTGACTCACCCCTCCCGGGGTGGGCTGCTTGGTTTCATCTTGCAGGTACGAAATTGTTCATACAGGTGGCCACGAAGAGTGTGAGTGATTGGGATGGGAATTAGGATTTGTGGAGAGTTGTTGTATTTTGCTATTAATGTAGTTATCTTATGTTTTCTCGAGTTCAGACTGTAACATTTGTAAGTAGTAATTGGTGAGGTTTTGTACCGGGTGTTTGGAACCTGATGATCTGTAATCGCCATTAGAGATTTTATTCCGCTGTATTTATTGTAATAGGGGTGTTAAATTTATTAAAGAGATTTGGAATGGAAGGGTGTAAACCTTTTGATACACCGATGGCAGTTGGCACAAAAATGAGCATCATGACTGGTGACCAACCGGTCGATCAGCGATCGTACAGGGAGATGATCGGTTCTCTACTATATTTAACTGCTAGCAGACCTGACATTATGTATAGTGTTTTCTTATGTGCCAGGTTTCAAGTAGATCCAAGAGAAAGTCATCTCACAGCCGTGAAGAGAATCCTACGATATCTAAAAGGGTCCATGAATCTTGGTCTATTCTATCATAGATTCACAAATTGTAACATTGTAGGATTTTCAGATGCAGATTATGGAGGATCTATCACCGATAGAAAAAGCACGTCAGGGACAGCATTTTTTGTGTGGATCATGTTTGATCGCATGGGGATCAAATAAACAACAAAGTGTGGCCATCTCAACTGCTGAATCAGAATACATAGCTGTAGCAAGCTGTTGTGCTCAACTCCTATGGCTCAAGCAACAAATAGGTGACTACGGTGTCAAAACAGGTATGTTACCTATCATGTGTGATAACACAAGTGCCAAATCTATTTCAAAAATCCAGTGCATCCTCGTACTAAGCATATTGACATTAGGCATCCCTTTCTTAGAGATTGTTGTGAAAGAGAACTAGTTGTGTTAAAGTATATTGCTACTGAAAACCAACTAGCAGTCATTTTTACTAAACCTTTAAGTAGAGAAAGATTCAACAAGATTATTCATGATCTTGGAATGATATTCATTGATCACAATTAAACTGTCTTTTAATTCCCACGATTGGTCACCGACACGTGAGCAACACCCTAAATTAGTCGTTCAGTAGTCAACGATCAGTATTGCTTTGAAGTGATGTCAAACTACCACTTGAAACAGATATGTCATCTTTTCCACAAAAGAGAGATTAGTTTAGAGATAGTTCAACGGGTAGAAACGGGAAAATCGCCAATGATCGATGACAGACTGTCACGACTGTTACCCGTTATGCATAGTCCGTTAGGACATGTCAGCGAGTGGACGAGGAGCGGTCGCCGACCGTTACTCAATATCTATAAAAGGTCGACGAGAGTTCCTCTCTTGTCACTCTATTGCCCTCACTTTCTCAAATCTCTCTAAGTATTCTAAGCAATTTCTCTTCTCTCTACAGACACTCTCGTGAGTTTAAGTGCAAAAATCCCTTGCCTCACAGCCGTTAAAGAACACCCGAGCAAAAAGTTCTAAATTCCAGTACAAAATCCTCTACATTGAAAATGGCACCCAAGACTGCTCTTCGATCAAAAGTAAAAGTCACCCTCATGGA